>OX328123.1:115365184-115605224 GCA_946811695.1 Gonocerus acuteangulatus | reverse complement strand
TGGAGGGGGGAGAGGGTTTGCGTGGGACAGGCGGAGAGAGTGAGGGCAAACAGCAAAGCGAAAAACTTTTCAACTCCAACTGACTTGAAATCTTTACTAAGTTCTCTGGTTTGCCAGCTTGTCCACTCTGTTTCTTCATTTTCATCTCACGTGTTTAATTTCTTCTCTATGGATAATGCTCTTCCTCTTTTCTCGCTCCACTCTGTAAGTACCATGATCCTTAACACGATTACCGAATCGATACGGGATACTCCAGAATTATGTAAAACATGTGTATCTGGAAACCAATACAGAACTTTCAAATCTCACAAAGGATTTTTTCTTTGGTAAGATTTAAGGCGTGTCAACCTTTGAGGGCATTAACGCAGGCAAAGGATTTTTTTTTTTGTAAGTTTTGGCTGCTGGATACCTAACATACAAATATTTACATATATGTATATATCCAGGGTGTATTGGAACTAGATGACATTACTCTAAGTGGTAAAACTAGACTAAAAATGTAGTTAAAGCCAGCCAATCGCTTGTTTCTGTCCGTTTTTGTTTATGATACGCCGTACTAAAAGCTATTTAGAAAAAAAAAACTTGTTTTTTTGTATTAATGCTCCAATTTTCTTTCATTGTACACATTACTTTTCAGAGTTATTATTTTTTTTTTTTTAAATCAACATTAAATTTGACTTCAAGCTATCGCACTTTCGATGTCCACAAGTGTGTCTTCAAATCGCAATAACTTAAAAAGAAATATTTCAAAGAATTATTTCAAATGAACTTATTTTAAAATACAATTATTTAATAATTTTCTTTGAAATAGATTAATTTGAAATACCATTATTCTAAAATAATTTAAAAATAATTCATTTGTGGTGATTTTATTTGAAATGTTCCTTTTGCTCAGCTTGCAACATTTGGCGACATTAGATACTCGAATTACATGGAAACTACACGATAATATAAAATTACGACCTGCAAACACCAGACTTTCAAATCTATACCCACTGATGAATAAAAAAACATCACTCCGACCTCACTATAGTTACACTACTTTAGAAGACTATGATCCTCCTATATTTAATTACGACCTGCACACACCAGACTTTCAAATCTATACCCACTGATGAATAAAAAAACATCACTCCGACCTCACTATAGTTACGCTACTTTAGAAGACTATGATCCTCCTATATTTAATTACGACCTGCACACACCAGACTTTCAAATCTATACCCACTGATGAATAAAAAAACATCACTCCGACCTCACTATAGTTACACTACTTTAGAAGACTATGATCCTCCTATATTTAATTACGACCTGCACACACCAGACTTTCAAATCTATACCCACTGATGAATAAAAAAACATCACTCCGACCTCACTATAGTTACGCTACTTTAGAAGACTATGATCCTCCTATATTTAATTACGACCTGCACACACCAGACTTTCAAATCTATACCCACTGATGAATAAAAAAACATCACTCCGACCTCACTATAGTTACACTACTTTAGAAGACTATGATCCTCCTATATTTAATTACGACCTGCACACACCAGACTTTCAAATCTATACCCACTGATGAATAAAAAAACATCACTCCGACCTCACTATAGTTACACTACTTTAGAAGACTATGATCCTCCTATATTGAATTTACGTAATTGCCTTGAAATCTACTAATTTGATTTTAAATAACATTACTTACGGATACAAATACTCGAATAAATTTGCTAGAACTTTGTAAAATATTATCGCTAGCGTTTTGTAGCATATTTAATTTCATAAAGATATCCATTACTAAATACCTTTCATCTTTTCTAGGTGTTATATTTCCCTCTTACATTTCTACAGGTCTGAGGGTTTAATCATTTTTAAATTACTGTAGATCTTTTACGCTGAATATAACACTAATGAGCTTTAAATAGTTCCAGTTTTTGTTGATAGCCCTTTTTATATAGACGTGAAGAAGTAGTTTTATGCCGTCTAAGGATTGGCCATACACGACTGACACATTCCTACATTATGACCAGACGAGGCAGACCTACATGTACATACTGTAATACTCACCTAACAATAAAGCACTTATTGACAGAGTGTAGACTCAGGACAAATTTTAATTTACCCTGCAATTTGACTGACTTACTTTCCGATAATAGCCAGTACATTGTTGAAATTATTAAATACCTCATGCATACACATTTATACAACAACATTTGAAAAAGTAAAAATAACAACAACCATTTGGTGAATTGGATTTTTTGGGAATTAATCCAACAAAAAGATATTGTCTTTTTGTTGGATTAATGTAACAAAACAGACAGAACACTTAATAATTAACAGACAGAACATTTAATAACACAAATAATCAACAGACGGATACTTTTGTATCAATCTTGAATTTTGAATCTAAGAGCAAAGCCGTGGTTTTGTCACCAAATGGTGAAAAAAATAAAATAAAAATTATATTTAAGGAAATTTTTTATTTGAATTTTTTCTTTCGTAAATAAAGTCATGAACTTTTTGTAGTATGAATCTATATTAATATTTTTTTAATGAAGCCTGAAACTTACAACTTTTTTTTTCTAAATGTAACTAAGAATACGAAGTATAGCAGAGCAAATAATTGAATTCACAATAACTACATGCTGCGTGCTTCAGGGAATACATTTAGTTAAAGGCATTTTTGTTAAAAATGCCACAAATACCTGACGAGACGGCCCCCCCCCCGATGAACTCAATTTGCATGGGGGTTCGAGTCCCTTCTGCAGCAGGTTGAGTTCTTTTATCTAAAAAAAAAATCGGAAGAAATCGTTCATAGCAGTAATATATCCTAAATCTGACAATTTTAATTACATTACATTAATTAAATTATATAAGGCTCTCCTCAACATAATGAAATGGTGGCATTACCCAGCGAATGATATGTATCTGTATATATAAAAGTCCGACTCGCAGGAACTGCGTCATCTTAGCGCGGTTCCAGTTTTTTTTTTTTTTTTTTTTTTTTTTTACGGCACATCTACATCTAGGTCATTAGCGCCGACATCCAGGGTGTAGCGAGGAATTTCACCAGCGAGCCGTGGGATGATAAAATTCCTGCCGGAGGTTGGGAATCGAACCCACCATCTCCCGCTTATGAATCCAAGGCGCTAGCCATTAGACCACGGGAGACCCCGGTTCCTGTTCATATCCCTATTCTCATTTGAAATGCATAGAATAGAAACAGATAATATTTTCCTCGGCCTTTGTTCAAAGGGTTTTATGGCTGGCTATACCTGGGGTCAGGTCCGCAAGACCCTAGAATCCTCTTCTACCGATAATCCATTTCATACGTTTCAATGAATTGGAAAATATCAAATATTTTCACACATTCCTGTGTTCTTTTACTATAGTAATAATTCTACAGATAAAATCAATTAAAAAATAAAATAAAAAAACCAACAGCATAAAGGCAATTGAAAATATTCAAAAGACGTCAACGAATCTTTTTCTCTTGGCAAGCTATATTTCTAACAATGAATTGTTTTTCTTATTTTGCCTAATCTGTTTTATTGTAAAATACATTATCCAAATATAAGCAATTAAAAAATAACAAGGAATAAAAACAGACAAAAAGAACAGTTCGAATAAGCAAAATCAATTACTTTAATGTTTTAAGCACTTATTTCTCCGATTGACATCGCCTAATCAAAACTTTCATCAGAACCTTTTTTGTAGAGCATTTAGTAAGCTTTCTAATGGTATTCTTTCGTTTCCCAAGATTCTCAACCTTTTTCGAGATATTAAGGAAAATATACAAAGTTACCAAAACTTTTTAAGTCTGTTAATAAAATATTTTATTCTAACCCTTCCTTAACTCCAAACGTAACCAAAATTTCAACATATTAGTTTTGATGAAAGTAGAACATGCAGAAAATGTTTCAACTGAATCCCATGATTCTAAGTACCCAAACCAAAAACGGTATTCAAAAAATATTTTTCCAATTTTCTCGAAAACGGTTGAAGCTATCGTCTTGAAAATAGTTTCATTCGTTTTCCTAGCCCAGGAATCATATAAAACGAGTACTTAGAAGCTTATGAACTCAAAAACGTAAGCGTTACGATTTTTTTTGCGCGAATTTCGCCCCAAACGCCATCTTCCAGTAGGAGGATTTTGCTGGTTAACGAACTTGACCTTTCAAATTGGACGAAGGATTTTTGTACCAAATTTCATCAAAATCGGACCATTCGTCTTCTAGCTGGAGAGCGAACAGACAAATATATATATATATATATATATATATATATATATATATATAAATATATACATATATATATATATATATATATATATATACAAATTTGAACCACCGTTATTTTCGGTCTCTAGGGGTTCTGAAACGCAAAATTTTCTAGTCGGCACTTCCGGATTGTTTCATTGTATCAACCCTATAAGCGGGGTTCCTCCCTATGGGGGAGGGAGGAACCGCGCTAAAATCACGGGTCTGTTTATCTGTCTGTTTGTTCCTTATACAAATCCACACCGTTTTTGACCAAACTTGGCACACAGGTAGGTCTTGATACGGGTAGTGTCATAGGATAGGTCAAAAACGACTACCAGCAGTCTGTCTGTATGTTTGTTCCCTATACAAATTCATACAGTCAGACCGATTTTGATGTAACTTGGTACACAGGTAGATCTTGATACGGGGAGTGTCGTAGGCTAAGTCAAAATTGACTATCAGCTGTCTGTCTGTATGTTTGTTTCTTTATAAATCCACACTGGTGTAGCATTGCACGCCGGGGATCAGCTAGTAATACTTAAAAGCGGTACTACACAATACCCTTAAGCTTTGAGTATTCTCTACCATTCATAATTCTGGTGTTCCGGGGTAGTCACAAATAAATCGTCCAGAAGTCGAAGAGTAAATTATACCACTGCTAGTTGCTAATGACCCTGGCAGTCGGAGCACCTATAATTAATAAATAAATAAAAAATACCGCTCTTGTCTAATGTAATAAAGTAATCATTAATAGAATACAAAATATAATTACATTTTGTACATACAGCTTTATAAGAAGCTTTCTAAAATTCAATTTATTTGAATATTTTGCTCGAAAATTTCTTTTCTAATAGTCCTCATCCTAGAAAAGGGTTATAACCTATAGATAACCCGCCCCAAAATTCTGTGTTAATTATAATGGACGTTAAAATTTAAACAAATAATAGTCCCCATTTACTAGTTTGTTACAGAATTGTTTTTAATTTATTTTACTTGATTTTATATACTCTGTTATACAATCGTAACCGTTGAGATAATGTATGGTTTCAAGTTAAGGCGGGGCAAACAACAGATCTACTTTGAAGAAAACTACCTACATAAATACATTTTTATGAGTATTATTTGTTTTATCATAAGAGAGGACCAAGAAAGATTTAAACAAATATATAAAAACTTAATTTATATTGCAAGCTGTGTACCTAGATTCATTAGGAATTCGCTAAAATAGTCAATAGACGGAACAGTCACAACCACCTTTCTGCCTTAAAGCCAACCCACACGGCTTTGAACAACACTTCAGATACCAACATAGAACGCAAGCACTTAAGGAGAGGAACACGGGTTACAGTTCACTCCATCAAGCATAAACTCAAGTGGCATTAGGAGAGTTAATACACTCTAATAATACAACACCCACAAAATACCTCACTTGTCAGGCATTCGCGTCAGGCCCTACAATTTATCTTTTATTTGTTTATTTTACTTCATTTATTATGAGTTCCGCAACAGTGACGACTAACTCATTGGGACGGCAGAATATATTACCGTTTAAATATTAGTCTGTTAGTTAGTTTGTTATAAAAAAAAAAAAAAACAACAAACAAAAGACTTTTGTCAGTCACTAAGCCATGTAAGTTGTAAAGAATTGTCACATCACTGCGTTGTCTACATTTTGTCGTTATTTTCTGTCTAGTAAGTTACACAGAGTAAGTAGATTGTCTCCAATACGAAGCCTGGGTAAAATTAGCTCACTTTCTTGGCGAGAAAGCTATTTTCCAGGCATTTGTCGGATTTTTCATTTCCTTTATTTGCATGTACTATTTAACCGAGCGCTTTTCCATTCGCGGAGCGTGTGTTGGTGTTTATGTCAGGTATGTGTCGGTTCGTTACAACTTTTGCCTGTAAGTCCACAGCTATATACATTTCTATGTCTTCTTATCTGTGTACGTAACGTAGCAACGTAATGTTTTAAACAAATAATGCATTATATTCGAAACTAACCACAATTACTACTTAACCACAGCGTTATGTTTTATTAGAAAGATGAATAATAAACTTTATTGTTGGCATTTGTCATTGTAAACATGAAGCTCACTCAAGCTTATAAATCTGGTTTGTGGGCTGTGTATTATTTTAACATAAACATAACAAGAGTGGATAAGCACGAAATTGGACAAAAGAAATGTATGTGTTGCTACGTCATTTAGGCCATTATTATTTCATGGTGGTTGCAAATATAAGTTTTTTAGAAACAGAATTCTTAAACTACTGTTAACACATTTCAGCAAGTAAAATATATCTTAGAATTCGATTTTTTGAGGAATTTTAGTTTGTCGGGGTTCCGTTATGAGGCAAATAAAACTGCATTCTATATTAATATTAAAAAAAAAATCGTTACATTTACTAAAGTTTCGGATTGAGATTGCCCCCTTTATCAGGGCGATAGGAAGGGAAAAAATGGTTTAGAATCTCAAGCTTAAATGTTGGAAACTGTAAAGTATTTTTTTCATATAAAGAATTTAGTTGTACTAACCGCAGGATAGATTTCTGACAATATCAACTTTCGTAATGTAAACATTCAACAATCTCTTCTCCATGATCATTTTTTCTTTGTTTTGTCTTTAGAGCGCATCGTCAAAAGGCTGTCAACAGATTGTCACCCTTCTCTTAACATTCATGGTAAAGTGAAGATTTTTTCGGCAAGCTCATCACCGAATAAAATCGACCTGCCACAAATTGAACTCGAAGGCGAATCGTCTTCAATAGATTCCGCCATTCGAGCCACCCTACCAAAGAAAGATCCAAGAATAGCAAGTATTCTTAAGCGAAAAACTCCTACTCTTGAAAACACTGTTCAAACTGTTTTGAAAGTTCAAACCCTCATATCCCTTGTTTGTTTTTTTTTTCGTGTTTAACAGCGTATCGACTATTGGGCTATTATCGACGGGCTATCTACAGGTTGCTACTCTTTTATATTACCAACATTACGTCAGGAACTAGCCACGCCCAACGTTGCTTAATTTTTGTGATCTACGGAAACTGGTCCATTCAACTATAAATGGCTATGGCCGTTGGCTCTGTTTTGTTGAGCGCAGAAAAATGTTCGACAGAAATGTCGACAACACAAGGCCATTTTAGTAAATCCTATTCGGGAAGAGGAAGGAAGAACTTTCCGTTTCCTGCTTGTCATAAAACCGCAAGGCCACGGGCGTACTGCATTAGCAGAACGCTTTGTTGGAACTGGGAACTTAACTTGTTGCTACTTAGACTTTTTAATTAGTTTTTACCAAGAACTTTTCTCTTAACCTTAAACTTCGGGCGAGCTAAGAACTCCAATATCTTGCCTTTGTTTTATTTAATGCCCTTATTTTATAATTCTTTAAGATATAACATAGGAAGTTTAACGAATCTAGTATCTAACTACTTCTACAGGAAGCTTTAGAAGAAAAGAACTTTGAGAGAGTTAATTTTACAAGAGAATACTGACTTACGGGATAGGCATAACCTTAAATTGTTCTAGTTCATTAGAGTGTACGACAAAAATGTACTGAATGTGAATCTTAATGCTTATTTTAAAAATCGAATTAGCACGTTTGATATGTTAAACTTGTGTATCCTGGTTCATATCTGGTAAATGAGAAGTTGTTTATAAAATAGAAAATAATCATATCCAGAGGAATATGTAATTTCAGTGGTTAACACCGTCTGTTTTGTGTACTTTGACAGTTTTTCAAAACTAAAATATGTAAATTTTAGTAACGTTTGGTATAGAAGTAGAACTACAAGAAAGAAAAAGAAAAAAAAAAGGAATTTATTCAGAGATAGGTAGACTCGGATTTGTAATTGTAATTTCTAATAGGAAAAATATAATAATAATAAAATTCTAACGGATCGCTGACTGTACATGGAATATGTAAATGTATGCATAGAGTAGAGCATTATATATAGGCGCACGGTAGTGCGCCAGGCCAAGTTCCGGCCTAAGCATACTGTGTGTATATTACAGGAGGTCTTAGAGCCGATTTTCACCCTCTCAAAACTTTCAACCAGGTAAAGATAAAGTTATGAAATTTTACACAGGTACTATACTACTAGATATGAGTAAAACTGGAAATTTTCATAATTCTACATCGAATAGTTTGTGAGATATAAGCGATCGAAAATCGGGATTTATGGACTCACTCACTCATTCACTGACTGACTCATCAAAATTATTAGGCACTTCCCATGATGCTAGAGACTTGAAATTTTGCATGATGATAGATATGAGGGTGTTATTAAAGGAAAAAATCGAAAAATCCTAAAAAGTTGTGTTTGACTCCGCTTCCGGGGCGGAGGGGTTGTGCCAGTTTTGTACTTCCTTCGGAAACCCATCATTTCGTCCGAACCCCATCATTTGGGGTATCAAATGAATCGTCTTGGCAAGGAGAACCTATATTTGATGTTTTAAGAAACATTTCGACACATCTTAACAACAACAGGTGTGACTTTTTTCTTAAATGTTGCAAATAAAGTCGTAGTGGTAACTGCATAATATACTTGAAAGCAGATACTTTTCGAGTTTTTCATAGTCGAGCCATCTAAATTACAAAGTTTAGGACCACAAACCCAAAACGTATCTTCTTTGTTCTTATCTTTTTCTTGAAGGCCTTCTACACTTTCCCTATTGTAATCTTTATCCTCGGGATAAGGTTCCTGTGTTTTACAGTGTAATAGTTTAGTTAAGAGAGCAATCAATTTGTCCTCTAGAGTAATGTCATCTGGAAGAGCTTCTAACTTTTCTAGTCTAGTGATTAGATGTATGTAGGTTGATTATTGGTATCAAATATCAAGCAGTAAGGAGAACATTATGCAGAATCCTGGTTTTATATGAAGTACAAAAGCCAGTAGGTATGCGGCAACTAAATTTTAATTAATACTTAGAAAAAAGTAATGAGATCCCCAAAAAAACATAAATTTGAAATAGAAGCCAAGTTCCTAAGAGGCCTTACAATCCTACACTCGAAAAAAGTAGTATGAGTTGGTATATTAAGTGTACCATATTTATTTGTTTAGTTTTCTCTCTAAAGATAATTTCGGCACAAATAAAACATTGCCAAGTTTAAGAATATACCTGGTTGAGGAAAGTGATATTTTAGTAACTGGATATAAGTATTTTTATCGTTGTTTTTAAAGGTCAGTTGTAGTGTCTTTACTGTTCTTGGTCAGTAACTAATAGGTCTTCTAAGTAATGAACTTGGACATTTCTTTCTTGTATCATCTCCTGTATTGGCAAATATTTTTGGTTGAAAATATGGTACACTTAATATACCAACTCATACTACTTTGTTCGAGTGTAGGATTGTAAGGCCTCTTAGGAACTTGGCCTCTTTTTCAAATTTATGTTTTTTTGGGGATAGAGCATTGCTGTTAAGTAGATTTTTTTGTTTAAACACCCATACGAAGGTGTTTCTAATCCATAATAAACCAAAAGATATATCCAAAAATTCAGCCCTAAGTCACTTTCCACGCGGACGAAGTCGCGTGCAGAGCTAGTATATTAATACATTATAGAAGTTGGTATGCATCAGTACATTTTATAAACCTTGAACATTATGTTAATGAATTTTACAAGTCCTAATATAATAGATTAATTCAGCTCGTAAAAGAAAAAAAGAAGAAAAGAAAAAAAAAAAAAAAAGGTGAAAGGGGAGAGGGGATGGGAGCGGGGTATATTGGATCTATATTTTTGAATATAAGTTAATTGACTTAAGGTGCGTCAGTATAGTGTTAATATAAGGGCTATTTTCGGCTAGTAAGTCGTGTAAGTCTTGTGGAATTGCTAGTAATCTGCAGTCAGTAAGTACGTGTTTTACTGTTAATATCTCGTTACAACATGCGCATACAGGTCTGTCTTGTCGTTCCATTAGATAGGAGTGCGTTAGTAAACTGTGTCCTAAGCGACGTCTCGTAATAATAACTTGGAGGGCGGCAACCTATAGATAGCCCGGCGCTAATGGCCAAGATGTAGATGCGCCGTAAAAAAAAAAAAAAATAAAAAAAAAAAAATAAAAAAAAAAAATAACTTGGTCTCGTCTTGTGAGGTTTCCTTTTAACCAAGCTCTTGTTGTATTTTTAATTTGCCGCAGAATTTGTTTTCAGAATATGTCCATTCTGTCTGCCAGTCGTTTAATGTCTTATTTTCGGCTAATTTGCATAATTCAGAGGATATGGCTGTTGTCCACCAGCTGTTTCAAAACGATAGTTCCATGGCTTATATCGATTCTAGAGAAAGCTTTTGTCATCAATAGATTGATATTAATTTTTTTTTTATGACCAGCTTAGAACATATACAGGTATAGGAGCTATTTGCAGCTAGATTCAAGGATAATTTATTTATTGATAGATAATGCTCCGCATCTAAAGCGAAGAGCATTCAATACCTTGTAGTAAGCTGATGTAGGCGCTGGATTAAACGATGCCACTCCAAAATATTAGCTCAGACAATTAGGCAAGTGATTCAAGGATAAACTTGTTGGGATAGCCGACTTAGGAGTTAATCTCACTAACCTTACTAACAAATACTAAGCGTAATTAGATGAATTGAATAATAAATAGTAATTAATTTACCGAACAAAGATATATATTAGTACAAGGCAACAATCCATACTAGAGTTAGTCTCAAATTTTGCTCTTTTTTGGAGATATTTTAATTCAACAAGTGATCGAATTAAATTGAATTATTTTTACAGAAGTTCAAGTATATGACGGAAACAGAATATTTGAGATAAATATGGTCTTAGAGTATAGAGTGTTTCAAAAATACAAATAATTTCACTCACCAAATAAATTGAATAGTGCAATATCACTGGAATTGTATAAAATAAATTAAAAATAATTTAATTTTAATTATAAAGAAAATATGTTATTTATGAAATATTATATAGAGTGAATCTTATTTAGAATAATTTATTATTGATTTGAATGATTTTTTTTTATGTATAAACATTAATTTAGTCAAATTTATTTAATAGAGATTTTTATTTCAAATAAATGTATATCAACATGCTTATAAGGCTAAATTTATTTTAGAAGGATTTTCTTCTATTCTAAGTTATGTAGAAAGGTAGTAGAGTGAAACCTCCCTTAACGGACACCTCCCTACAACGTACATATTAACGGACATTTTCTCACAGTCCCGAATTTTTCTATAGGTAAAATAAACCTCTATATTGCGGACACCTCTGTACAACGGACACGGACAGAAAACCCTGATTTTTTACCTCGTTTCTACGGACAATTACAGCTAATGTTATTTATAGAAGCGTTCCTATCGGTGTAGGTTTCCAGAAAAGTGCGTTAAAAATAACAAACTCTTTGTAAGAATAAGATAAATATATATATATATATATATATATATATATATATATATATATATATATAGGGGAAGGTGTTGTACGTTTGACCACTTTGCACAAATTCATTTTTTTTAGCTTGAATATTAAGGTTAAATTCATTTTTTTTTATTTCATTGTAATTAGTATTCTATTGATTATCATATTTAATTTTTTCAAGGTTCTAACTTTACATTTAATATTTTTTATTAATTTTTAACAAAATAATCGTACAGTGGTCAAAGTTACAACATGTAGTTGTACCTTTGACCATGGGGTGTTGTACCTCTGACCAAGTAAAAACAACACAGCAGTACAGAAAAAAATTGTATTGAGTAATATTATAATTAATTGTAACTTTAATAAATACAGGACAAGGATGTAAGATTAATAAAAAGCTATTATTGATATTATGTTATGCTTAACATGCTGATAAATCCAGTCCAACCGATAAACGTTTGAACTGTCAAGCAGATCCACTAGCAATAGTAGGGTATGGAAGTTTAGCCACAATGTCTTCAACATCAATATTATACAAATCATACAAATTTTCACTTACATCTTCTTTAGGGTGGTGCTTTCGTTTTTTTTTTTTTTTTTTTTTTTTTTTTTTTTTTTTTTTTTTTTTTTTTTTTCAGCTCCAGTAATTAGCTTTTCAGGGATATCCGTCAAGATATGAGGTTTCCCTTTAGGCCGGCCCCATTTGACATTTTCCTTGCCTCCGCTTTTCGATGAGGCCTTACAACTTCAAGTGGAACGATAAGGGGCGATAGGTTCGAACTACTACACTGAGGATTAATAAAGTCAGTTTGAACTTATTAAATTTATTATTTTTTAAATTTATTGAACAATTGAAGAAACCAATATTATTTTTTTTTTAAAGAATTTGTAGCAGAAGAACATAAAAGTTGAATTATGTAAAAATTACTTAGGTGTGTTGTACCTTTGACCTGGTCAAAGGCTCAACCTTTGCCTCGGTGGTCAAAGGTACAAGACGGTCAGAGGTACAACACCTTCCCCTATATGTATATATATATATATATATATATATATATATATATATATATATATATACAGAGTATTGCCTAGTAATATCTTCCTAGGAGCTTCACAACGGGAACCCCTTCCTTTTCAGCAGAAACATATGATTTTCCCGCTGGCAGATTAATATTGTTTTGCCTACGCGGTGTCAGGAATATTCCTTAACTCTGTTCGGTTCACATTCCTTCCGCAGAACTTCCCTCTCTTCACTTTTCAGTTGGTTTTAGCTCTTGTTGAGTAAGTACAGTAAGTACGTGCTTTCTCTACAATATGTCTAATCGGAAATCTCTGAAACTTAAAGAAAAAATTGACGTGATAATATTTTCCAATCGCGAAAAATGTGGTGTGCGTAAAGTTGCTGAGTTTTTTAAGATAGGGAAAACACATGCAGTAGAAATATTGAAAAAGAAAGATGAAATTTTGAAGAAATGGGTGGAAAATTGTGACAAAAATGTTGTCCCAGAACTAAGAACTTCTTCATGCTTTTTAGATTTTTTTTAAGTTTATACTTATTGAACTTCTTTCTATATACTTAAAAAAAAACTTGTTATGGGTAATTATTAAATGGTTAATTAAAACATGGATTAAATGTACAAATTCGGTACGTATCCATCTCGACCAACCCGTCTGTACTGCGGACACCTCTCAATAGTGGACAACCTTGGCTCTCCCAGAGGTGTCCGCTATAGAGGAGGTTTCACTGTAATAATCCTACGATAAATGCGTGTGTAAAACGCATTGGTTTGTACACTTTTTCTTTTCATTATCCTAGTATTTTGTTTAACCATTTCGGCATTATAGTGTTAATTTATAAATAAAGATTGTATTTCCATTTAAGATTTGTAAATATCTTAGGTATTAGGTTTAGGATTATTGATATTATTGTTACTATATTATAGCAATTAACACTAGGAAACTAACACAATTATATAGTAACCCCCTCCGCATGCTAAGAGATCCAAATCTTGTAAGCATTAAAATAAAATAAAATAAAAATAATTGTTTTTTTATGACAAAAGCGATAAATAAAGCATATAAAGTGAAGTTGGCGAGTTTTATATATGCATGAACTTCCGCCTGTAAATAATATATATTGAAAGAAAAAAGGCGTCACAATTTTATAATATAAACTGGAAAATAGGTCGTCAAAGAGCCAGATAACAAACGAACCAATCTTTCAAGACGGCATTATCATGAAAGAACTAAAGGCATAATTGGGGATACTTACAATGTCAGGAGGACTCATAGATAGTCATTTGCATGTGAGCATTTTATGGGATGCGTGAAGGAGCTGCGATAAATACGGAGCAGTTATTTCACGTTCCTTATAAATTGCCTTCACCATGACTATACATCGTCTAGTGAGAGTGTTGCGATATTATGCCCTTCATAATGCCCGACTGGTAAAATTCCGAAAACGCCGCATGTAAATGTAATTTTTGCTGCGAAATGATATGATTTTACAGGTAACTAACCGCAGGGTTGTTATCCAGGATTAATTTAGTGTTAGTTTCATTCTACTATAACCTTCCAAAAATATTTTATCGAAGAGCACGCCAAGATGTCTGACTTTCCTTTTTATTGCATGGATTCATGGGAAATTTAAACATTACATAAGTAATTTTGTAGTTTACTTAGCGAGTTAGTAATAAGCTAGACGACATAAATAAGACAGGAACAAACAAGGCAAGCTGTTACGGAGTCTGTATAGTTTACTCGCATCGCCTTAGTGTTCGCCGGCAAGCTGCGACCATTAGGGAAACTCCCAACTCCTATAATTCTATCGTTAGTACTCTTGGCTACAAATTAACCAACAGTTAACTAGGAAGCTTAATTGTTAAACAGTCAGGCGATCCTTCATGGTGTCTTGTTCAGGAATACAGTCCTCACTACTGTCGGTGAACGATGTATTCTACTTTGACGGAGGTGAGCAGATCTAGATAAACCTCTCTTGAACCATGTTTGTATGTGTATAAATATGTGTTTGTATATATATATATATATATATATATATATATATATATATATATATATATACTCAACACACACACACACACACAATCGTCTTGAGGTTCGGTACTTGTACTTGGGACTCCTTGGATTCTGGGAATATTTCAAATATTCAATGCATTAATTTACACAGAACGCCCTAATTGCCACAGAAATACACTCACGCGTGAAAATCTCAAATGAAGACGAATTTCCTTTCTTCTGAAAATGTACATATTATCAACCAACAAAAGATAACAATCTGCTCGGACACTTCAGCTCAATTCACGGACTCTGGCCCGCTCAGTTAGATGGTTTAGTTCAAACCCCGCATGCGCAAAATTCCAACCATTTGGATTTTAATTACAATGAGCAACTCGCTACTTTAAACTCAATAAAAACTGATTATGTCCCGTTTATGATCAGGGAAGGCTATGAGAGGTCAAACCAGGGAGATAGCGTTTAATATTTATCAATACTTTACAACATTTTAAACTATAGCCTGTTCAAATAGATGGTTTAATTATAGGGAAAAGGGTGTGCCCTATATTCCTTATGCAAGCAATTGACGGTAAAAGTTCTTTCTGTTATAGTCTTATCACTATTAAGTTTAAAACGTATTTAGTCTTGGCTTTGACTAATTATTGATAAACATGAGGCTCTATTTCCTTTGTCTTGATCTCTTGTCAAAACCTTCCCTAGTCCTAAACGAGACATAACCATTTTTTATAATGTTTCACATATCGTGTTGTTTCTTGCAAACGGTGGAACCGTCGAGAATATTTCCCTCGAAATTCTGCGCATGTGGAATTGAATTTTTCCGTCTATCTGAACAAGCTAATGTGTACAACCAAAATTAAAATAATCTAAAAACACTAGATATATTCGCTCTCACGGAATCAATACATCGAACAAATTACTTCAGCTGACCAACATGCAATAATGACCGCAAGAAAAGGCCAACAGCACAAAATAATCCTACAATATATATTTTTACAGATCTTTAAATGAAAATATATATATATACAGGGTATTCAAAACTCGATTGACACCCCCCTTTTTTCCCACAATTTATGAAATTTAAAACCGAAACTTGGTGGGTCTTAACGTGGTCGAATGAACTTTCATTGGACCTAATGCACGACCCCTCAACTCTCCAGTTCTTCTCCAGAGACTCTAACTCTGGAATCTCCAAGGAAAGGGGTTATTTTTATGACGGATTACTGTAGAGAATTGAATTTTATGTCGATTTTATATCCGTCATTTTTTCGCTTATTCGCACCAATGAGTAACAAATTGCCAAAAACCGATAAAGCCCTTGTTTTTCGTCACTTTTCTGCCAATAACGTAGAAAGTATGTAATGAAACAAGTAGTTTATATAAACGTTGTAGAGGATTAAATTTACTTTCCAAAAAGTACCTCTAAATGCATAATAATATGAATGGAGCAAAACACACTTTTGATTTTGAAGTTTTCAGAAAAGTTTATTATCAACGTGGTCTACGCTTCAGTAATTGGACGTGCATTAGGTCCAATGAAAGTACATTCGACCACGTTAAGACCCACCAAGTTTCGTTTTTAAATTTAAAAAATTGTGGGAAAAAAGGGGGGGGAGTTTTGAACACCCTGTATATATTTATATATATATATATATATATATATATATATATATATATATATATATATACATATATATATATTTGCACGATCCCTTATCGTGACGTAACAGCAACATTTCTTTTCAGTCCTCCTGGCTTGCGTCATCCTGTCGACGTCATCAGCAAGGGGAAAAGGCTAAATAAAATCAAGAAGTACCGGTCTTTGCTTTTGTTCTTATATAATAATAATATTCACACAATCTGTTAGCTACAATTTAATAATGTTACGTTATAAGGCATCAAACCGTTATGTACACGTTCCCTATCATCACCGAAGTCAAGCAACGTCGGGCTGTTGTCGACAGACAACAGTCGAATGACTGTTGAAAACCTATTTCCAGATAGCCCGGCAGTTGATGTCTTACAAAAACTAACACTTTACGCTATGAAACTAGATTTACTCGTGTTAAGGGCCTTGTCAGCCGATGCACAACAATTATTAAAAAAAACAAAACAGAATAACTAAGAAAATTAGTTACTACTATTATAATGTAATATACATAAATGGTGAGAAGGTTTAGTTTAAGACAGGGGTGCCTACCCAAATCAGTTGGTGGGCAAGTAAAAATTTATTACACTGTGGCGCACGTATATAAAAACACAAGAAATTATTAAAAATATTTCTTTAGCGTACAACATTCAAAATATTTTATCTCGATACAATTATTGCAACACTTTTTTTGTATTAACTTGAGATTTTGGTAATTAAATGGATAATTTAATCCGACGAGTCATAAATGAATTTTTGTGCTACCGCAAAAACTGATATTAAAAATATATATTTTGTTACCCCTTTTATCTTGCTTATTGCTTTGTTTCAAAGCCGTGAATAATGTTAACGTTTGTAAATAATGGAACTCGCAGGAAATCGTATTACAAACCATGTGAAGCCTTGAGAAAGTCTCTAGCATGTGTTTTCAGACTTATGAGCGAAAGCATGGGCGTATAAAAGGGGGGGGGCACCCCCCAAAATTGTGGCAAAAATGTGTCATAAGAACCTTAAAAACAGATAAAGTAAGAATCTTAGTACGGAAGACGAACAAAACGACGACTTAAAAAAATAAAGCTAACATTGGCGACTGAACTTCAAACAAAAAGGAATAATAAGACGTTGCCCAATGCAGCTCAAGAATTGCCCATTCGTGGCTGACATATTTTCGAAACCACAGAGATCAAAATCTGAGACAAACCACTACCCGAATACACATGCACAACAATTTTTGCTCAAAAACCTTAACAATACAATCTTTATAGACATAAAGTTAATTAGAACACAGTTATGAAACATGTTCGTTAATGCTCAGTCGTGTGTGAGATCTCTTCGTTCTTAATGTCTTATGCTCGATTCCGACCGGGTGTGGTGGGTTTTCTTAAAAAAAAAAAAAAAAAAAAAAAAAAAAAAAAAAAAAAAAAAAAAAAAAATTTGTCCCAATATTCTATGTGTTATGTTCAAGTGAACGCTAAAATTAAAATAATATTACCAACAAATATGTTCCTTCCAATAAAAAAATTATACGATCAGACTTTACTAAAATTTGACACTTTCCACCTTATACATACATATTTAGTCTCGTAATCGCCAATTACACAACATTTTATTATAATTTTAAGCCTGTACTAATTATAGATTTTATCCCCTAAGAGCGAAACCTTAATAAATAATTGTATATTCGCTTCTCTTGAGCAACGATCATAGATCATTCAATGACGAATGAAATTAAATGATGTTTTAAAAAAAAAACTCTATATTTTAGACTAGCCAAAATATGAATATAAATTGGTTGGTTAGAGGTAGAAATTTGTGTCAAGAACGAGGGGACTTAACCCGGCAATAAATCATACGCCAGTCCTAAAACTCATGTAATTAATAACGCAAGTCATTAATAGTCAGCCTAAATGCTTCTTCGTATTTAGGACTGTAAGTTGGGAATTTGTTGACATTTTTAGCTTAATTACAAAATTCTTTCAACCTTTTTTCTTCTCATTTTTGGCTCTCAAATTCAAGGATATAAAAATTGCTGTTGTGGATCATTGACCCTAAATGGTGAGGAATACCAGAGAGTTACAGAGTCTGAATCCCACATATGGTAAGTTGACCACGTTTCTGCAGAGTTTTATTTGAAAAAGTGAATTACTTAGCCATACGCTATAGTATTTATTTAAGAGCTCCGCAACTAAGGCAAATAGCTACGATTTAAACGAAGTAGATCATAGTAAGAGATACTGACTCATTACTATTTTAACAAGAGTAGATTTACTGCAGTGTATGGCCTCACAAGGGTGACTAATGGAACTATAAATTGTGAAATTATTGAAAGAGTTCTTTACAACATCTAGAAAGTTTGGAGACATATCGAAAGCCCATGGATTGTATTTTATTTATTTAAATTTGAACATATGACAAGGAATTTTAGGGCAGGCTATCTATAGGTTACCTGCCTTTTTCTAGTCAGGATAGGGATGATGCCTTGAATGTTTTCCAAATAAAAAAACGGAGTGCTCATGCCTTAGCACTCACGGCTAAAGAGCCTCTTGGATGAGTTGTATAAAAAAATATAGTAAGTATAGGAAAAGCTCTTAAATAGTCGACCCAAAGAGGCAATCTCTTATTATTTCTTAGATTGAAATAACGAAGAACTCCCAATGGCGGAAGGTGTGAAAGCCACCTACTCTAGCCACTATAAAGTGTACATGGCAAAGAGAGGACTTCCTAAGAAGAAGAATCCCTGAAGATGCGCTAACAAATGGACGAAACATGTCGGGCATAAATAATCCATAAAATTGTCATACATTTTGGCAAAGACCGTCGTCATAGGTGAGAGTACTGTGCGGGAACGCTTTCGATATAAGTGCGTCATTATTGAGGCAGTACTGCTACAGTATTCCAACCGATACCAGTGACGATGGCCCTCACCAGCAGGTAACAACTTTACTTACTGGCTGAGCTAATCCTTAGAATAAATAAAGTGGTCAAAAATATATGGCTACTCCTATTCAGACCTCAAGTATCCAGTGAATACTATTTAAAAATGTATACATATAAATAAATATGTCTGTATATATATATATATATATATATATATATATATATATATATATATATATATATATATATATATATATATAAACTGAGCCTGAGCTTAGGTAAGTCATAAGCGGATTTCCACCGTATGGAGTGACGGAGGAATCGCGCTAAACGTAAACAATGTCAAAAATAAAGGAACTCTGACATCTTCTCGCGCTCCGTTCTTTTTCCTAGTATCATTTGGAAAGCTTAAAATAGAAGCAGATAACGTTCTGTCCTGAAAAATGTAAGCACCCGTAAAATTAAATCTTAAAGCAAAGCTAGATCACAGAGGCCACAACAGGAAACTGACAATATCCTAAGCGTAAATGGTTCCATTTAAGCACCGATTTCTCCGAATAATTAATAATTTTTTTATTAGATGCTTTACATTTACTACGATTTCCCACGAATATCTCAAAACAAAAACAAGAAAAATAGATTTTTTTTCCTTGACAATATCACCGAAACGGTTTTATTAGGTTCCCCAATTTCAAATGCGTATAAGAGGTACTAGAAAGCCTGCAACACAAAACTGTAAGCGTTACGAATTTTGGCACCCGAATTCTGTCCAAAAAAATTAGGTTTCGGTAGACGGATTTCACTGGTTGAAGAACTTGAACATCCAAATCACACAAAGTATTATTGTATGAAATTTCATTAAATTAGGTTTATTTTTGAGCCACATAGAGAGCGAAAAGACAAATATATATATCTTAATCAAAAATGTATCTTAATCAAAATGATCCTTTGAGAATAAATAATCGCCCGAGAACATTTTTATTCCCCTTTGCTGTTGATTAAGGAAAGAAGTTTGAGTTGTATCATTCTCGAATTGACATCAGAGGATGAGACCATTAAGGATATTGGGACTGACGAAAAGGACTTGTTGCGAGCCGAGAAAATAATGAGAGATGTGGATAAAGATAAAAGTCGATTCCTGATCAAAGCCCATCCTCCTGTGAGGTGAGTGTCAAAAGGTAAATTGGCTTACTTCCTATCGGAATCTCCAAGGGCTCTGTACAAAACCCTGTTTTATTCAGCCTTTCATTCCGGCTTTAGATCTTTACGAAAGCCATATTGGTTTATGCATGGGCTCTTCTTCTCGATAGGGTTCCCATTACTCTGGGACAGGATCGCTTTTTCTCCATGTTTCTTCGAACTGAATTCAATCCATAAAGGATTGGGAAACAATAGCACAGCAGGAAAGGCAAAGGACGAAACGAATTACGGTAGAATTGCAAGAGGGCTGCTTTCAAAACAAAGTTTACATGTAAAAAAAAATGTACATTGTCAGTGTTAAGGTAAACATACTACTACTCGAATCGAGTTATATTATAATAGGGAAAAAACACGTTCATTAGTATGGTGTTTAACACGCTTTGTTTAATTTAATATTATCTATGTATAATTTATTTTTATTTTTTATGGCGATTAGATAGCTCCAGGGCGCAGAGAGGAATTTTACCAACGTGCCGTGGGATGAGATAATTCCTGCCGCCTCGGCAGGGCACACTGGGCAAAATTACTGTTTTACGGCGACAAAAGTCGAAAATGTGATGTCGTCGTAGAAAGTCAATTCACGTGTCAAAACGTGCTCAAGTCTTCTATTCATTAAAAACCGAACAATTTTTTTTTTTATCTATTTTAACCCAAACCTGTTTAAAACAATAAGGAATGCAACCATTGCTAGTCTCTTCCACTTCCTCGGTTTAGTCTTTTTCCAACTATGGTCCTTTTAAGTTGTGTTTTAAAAATTGTGTGCAAATTTTACAAATTCTTTTCACAATGGATTTATTACCTAGTGGTATGTTCTTTATAAATATATAATATATATCAAATAACAGAAAGGCATATCGAAGAAAAAAAAAATATTAATGAAATTATTACTAGATTGTTCATATTTTGTTGATTACTCAAGTTTGAGTAAGGTTTTAAAAAAAGTTCCACAAAGCTCCACTTCCAAATATTTTTTTTCGATAAGCCTTAAGCTTCTACTTTGCTGTCTTGTGACTTTCAGCTCCCCCTTCTTCCCCCTTTTAATGCAAATTTAAATTTAGTTTAGGCAGTCAGATAGAAGCTGAAGAATCCGCGGCACACAGTGGGCGAAAATCACATTTTAAAATTCAAAAAAAAAATGTTACAAATTACTTACTAAATACTGTCTAGTATTAGTAGGATTAAGGTAAAATGTAAATATTTACTTTCTTGGATCATGAACGAGCGCGGAAGGGAATACTAATCGGACTCTAAGAAAGGGAACATTTTTCCAGTGTTTATTGCAGTTTTGTTCCAGTAATTACTTTTCCATTTTTTGAACAGAAACTATACATGATTATTTAAATTTCATGTTACCGATGTATATGTAATTAGCCTATTGAAGTGTAGTTTACCACATGATCCACTTCAAGAACTCATTAGAAAATGAGGCAGACGATACTGACTCGTGAAAAGAAAATGCTGAAGGATGTAGCAGTATTGAATCAGACGATGATTGATGGATAATTCGTTTTTAGTGCATAATATAATTGTATATATTTGTTATTATTTTTAAAAAAAACAAAAAAACAAGTACACAATTACTTTTTTCTTCAAGTTGTTAGTCTGTTTTTGTTATTTATTTTCGAATTATAGCGTATGTATTATTTTTTATGAATATATGTATTATGTTTATATAAATAATAGATGTAAAAAGGTACTACTTAAATGTTCCATAGATTTACAAAATCTTTTCCCAATTTTTATCTATTATGTCAAAGAATTTGTGTGTCTAAAACATTTGTTTGTTGGATATACTAAAAACTATGGGTCAATGATTTTTTTTTAAATATTTTTCCCTATCTCAGTGACCTCAAAAATATTGAAAAACACAAAAAAATAATCTTGTCGCCCTAAAAGTGGATTTTTGCCGAGTGTGCGCCGGTGGGATTCGAACCCGCCATCTCCCGCTAATGAATCTAAGGCGCTAGCCACTAGATTAATAATTGTTCAGTTTTTTTGGCGTTTAATTTAATATTGGTCGATTGCCGTCATTTAATTCTGTTTTATTAATATTGTCAAAAACCCGAAATATGGTATAAACTAAATAAAAATTTTATACGATTTCGATCCTTTTTCTCAATTATATTATATAACGAGGGTCGGACTGTGGAAGGTCTTCTGAAATTTAGGGTGAAATGAAATGTTCACAGTTAATCTGATCCTGAAAAGGCGTCATTATAATATATGATCTTCCATTTTAAAAATGATAAAAAATATTGACACTTGTTTAATTTCAATTAGTCATGCAAACTATGTTTTTAGATGAAGTCAGTTTACACAAATTTATTTATGATTTGCTTGATTTGCAAGTAACCTAATTATTGTTTTTTGTTCTGTCGGATCTTTTAGGTTGGGTTCAGGAGCAACTGAACGCGATTGTAAAGAAACTTTCACTTCTACTGAACACCGCTCTTCATTGACAGGATCCGCGACTTTTGAAGATAATGTAACATTCCTTTAGCAAAATCTTGACTGTGCTTTGTACAAAGGATTTGTCAATCATCATGCTTTTGGCAATTTGAAGGGGACATTATTTTTAGATAAGTAGACAAGTCCAGGATCTCTGTCCTCCTGAAGTAGCATTAGCCGACTCCAAGGCATTGAGTACTGAGCCGGCCCGATTTCGAGAGGCCGATCTGAATTGCAAATGCCCCGGCTGTTAGGCTGTGATAGAGTGGCCCCTTGGGTTCTCGGGCTTAGCACTGTTTGGGTTTCACGTCACCCTTAACGAAGGACGGATTTGTGGGGGCTCTTCTTCACGACGCAAGTGGAGCTAAGAGAATTTATTTTTTGCCGAGATGGCGCCTCCAGGCGAGACGACCCACATTTAAGCGGTCGTTAACTCGAGTAGGTAATTAGGCCAGGTTGTCAAAGCTCCGACTAGGAGATTTCGAGCAAAAACCTACTCATCGAGAAGCGGTGGGGAGGTTTTTGTATCGTCCCGTACTGAGGGTGGCTCTATCTATGACAACATGCTTACATAGTCTTCTTTAAATATGCAATTTAGCTAGCCGGTATATTTTCTCTTAAGTATCACTTCTAACCAATTAATTATTCCGCCAATGTAAAACTATTATAGTCCTGTCATTGGAGCTGAAAATCAGCTGTAACAGTAGATAGAATACACGGGTTGAGAAGGGAGTGAGCTGTCCGAGCCTCTGTAATTGGTTCCCATAATGTAAAACTGGCCGGGGTTTTGGTTATACTACGCCCGCAACACACGGCTGACGTAGTCCTCTGACGTCATCGCATGACGTCATCCCTCGGGCATCGCTCTAGGCTTCTTGTGGACCGGTTTCGTACGGTCTCGAGCTGTCTTATATAATATATTTAAACTAATTAATTAAATGTTTTGAACCGTTTTTGTTTGACCTCGAGCTCTATTATGCGAATTCTTTATAATCTCAGAACTCGATATAGAATGGACGTCAGATTTAGTTCGGCATAATGAATGACAGTCCTTTTACTACATCTGACAATTACATCGCCGACAGTGATCTTCAATAAAAGTGACAGACTCTCTTCGTCCATTGGACAATGTTGCAAAACTGGTTTATTCCCAGTATTGTAATGAGTAAACTGAACCTCTGGATTTTAGCATTAATTCAAATTCTTGTCTTAATAACTTGTCAACTAATTATCGTAGCAAATAAATGCTTTCACACATATTTTCGTTTCATTTCTTTCTCTTTCCAGGGAAATAAAGGTGATAAAACAACAGGTGAAATATATATTTAAAGTTTTTTTATTGAAATAAAATACAATTAAAAAATGCAATTACATTAATAACAATGATACAATTAAATTAGTAACAGGATTACAAGTCAAATTCTCGATGAAACCAGGAACAGTTTGGACTGATTGATTTATGGTATTTGAGAAGACTGGTGTTGGGGTGATCTGCAGCAGATAATGATACACCACAGTAAACGCACTTGATTCTCTTCTTAACTCCACGTATAAATCCTGCAAAAGAGGGGAGATGATGAGGTGAATCAACCCCGTATGAACGCTTCCTGTTTTCTTCTTTCGTAAAATCCACAGCTGTAGGATTCTTCCTGATCCAGGCGGCTAAGCGATGCGCTTGATTTAGAGAGCATACGAATAAGGTGTGCAAATGAAAATGGCACATAATGTTATCATGTTCCAATTTTTTCAAGTTGGGGCATCCAAAATTGTGAAGGTCATAAACAGGCTGATTAATTAATCCTTCAATAAATTTGCATTTTTCCATTCCTTTTGCCCATAATATGTTGTATGCTTTAGTCACGGACAATAAACAGTTCTTGACCTCGTGATATTCTTCATCTCCATAGTACCAATCTATTCCATGGATATTTTTCTTTACCCAAAGATTTGTCAACGAATATCTCACTCCTCCGTTGAAATCATCTGACTCATCATCGCGAGGAGGTTTGAAAAACCAATGCCAAGATGAAGCATGGTTAACGTCGACAATAGAGAGTTCCTTTACGATGATCGAGTTGGAATCTGAGCGATACGCTTGGAAATCGATGACTGCCGCTGTAGGTGTCATATCCTTGTCTTGACTACTACTACTACTGGGGCTCTACTAGCAAAAGTCTTTATATATAGGAGCTCAGTACAATTTGCGAACCAAACCGGTTCCTATTTCATATTCTACGATTCGATCGTGAAGAATTAAGCAATATGCCTTGGTATTGGTCGGAAAATTTTCACTCGACTCTAGGTGAAGACGAATATCAATAGTCGTGCTCTTAATGGCTTCTGACTGTTTAGAGCAATCGATTACAACAATTGGTGAGAGTTTTTCAAAATCTGACCTCGATAAAAGCGGATGAGAATGTTTTTCTCCGTAAAAACTCGTTTGAAATAAATTATACATTTCGTAGAGAAGAGCTATCTTTCCTTGACTAAAATCTAAATTTAAATCATCATATGGATACTGTTCACTATTCAAATAAAGTTTTACGTTTTTTAAATTACAACTATCAAAGTGACTGCTATCTTTGTTCACATTTCTATTTCGATCCGTTTGGAATGCCACTATAACATATCGTGGCTTTTCCAAATTAGTAGAAGTTTTTACAGTCCAGTTTTCTTGCTGTGAAGCCGGCAAATTGGGATATTCATACAAATCCCACGATCTAAATGGAATCGAAATGACTTGATTTTTATCTAACATTTTCAATAACCTCAGACGTTCTTGATCCGAAACACGTACATGCGGCATCTTCCAAATTACTTTATCCAACTTGATTTGAACATCGTCACTCTTCATCACACAGTTCAAATCCGTGCTGGATCTGATCAAAACGAGTTCTTGCTTCAGATTAATCAAAAATTTTCTATAATCTTCGAAAATCCCTAGGAGAATATTCAACGGTAGACAGGCGCTAAAAGTACCGTTTTTATCTATTGATAGCGATTTATTTTCGCCGGGTACAATCCAGCCCGCGTTTTCCAATCCATTGACCCTGTCTGGTGAAAACGAAACATGTCCCTTAAGAGTCGATGTTATTCCAGGATTTCTAACTCTATCTACCTCCACGCCGTTTAATTCATACCTCACTTCATCAAAAAGAAAAGCGAATGCATTGTTATTAAATTTAGAAGTGGCGACAGCGGTTCCATCCTTTTTTAAAATTCGACCTTCCAGATAAATAAAACTTTGTGAAGGAATCGTATACACATCTTGTTGATGAACGGGTATTCTGATTTCATCTGATTTGTTAAAAGTGTTTCCCGCATAAGGCTGATGAGAGTGAAATTGTAATTGAGCCAGAGAATTATCGAATATTACGTCCGATGTAATCTTGAGTACATTATCCATGTTTCTTTAATTTAAATCCACACGATTTTAAAAATTTTACGTTTGCAGGTGTTAACCGTTTGTTTGGTTTGGCTTTACTAATCCCCACTGGGAAGTGAGCCATCCTTTTATAACTAATCGTCGGCTGCTGCTGCTGCTGTCCATTCCTCCACCCGATAAAATCAATCCCCATCTTTTTTCTTTAAATGTAGTCGTAATGTAAGCGTTTCTTTTCTAAAATCAATAAGTTCACCTTTTTGATCGACTAAGCGTACAGTAATATTGTCTACAGTTCGCACGTTGGTGGGAAAGTAAATGACGGGATTCGGTGTTTCTATTATTTTATATCCAGGCTCTACCGCCGGAAAAAAACTGGTGTATGCTATGATCCGACTCCCCATTTATATACGATCCAGAAGCGATATTACATTGGATCGAAATAGTGTTTACATCGATTATTTTCACGATATCGTTCGATTCGACATAGCGACTCGAAGGTTGAAGGAGGTAATTCGGATGAGTAAAACCTAATAGAGGACCGACGCAATTAGGCTTGGACGAAAAATTAAAATAAATCACTTTGTTAGTTTTTATCTCCGACTTGAGAGTACTAGGATTTCCTCTTAGCATAAAGACGATGGCGGGATCGAGGTGAGAAAGAGTTTCGCGTAAAAAAGATTCGATAGCATCAAGGTCATATGAACCTTCGGGTATTTGAATTGCCAAGTCACCGATGTAAAACCTGTCATTCAAATCCGTCTTTATGTTCGCAATGGTGTTGTACGCATCAAACGACAACAAGCCTATAGTGTAAGACTCATTCAATTCTAACGGTGGTAAAAAGTTGGCTCGAAGCTCACTGGAATTTCCAGTTAACGTCACTGAGTAGCTCATAATGAATAATGATCAAAATGTTCAAGAATTATCGGCTAAATACTGGAGACAAAGATGACCGCAGACCGGAGTATTCCACTTTTGGTATCGATGTCTATTATACGTAATGTTTGATGAAGAAAAATACTTCAATAGTTGGGGTGGTGGTTTTAAGTTGCCGAACGAATCGAAATATGCGACATCATTATTTTTTTTAACGTAACATATCCAGTGTGAGCCCCTCTTAGAGCTCGGTTCCAGGTTTACAATAGCTGACTCCCGTTTCTTTGGAGGAGAATCGGGTAAGGTGTCAATCATAAATACTCCTCGGAAATGAGGAATACGTAATTGTTTAGCTGCGCGGTATAACTCTGCATCGGTTAATGCTCTTTGAGGTAGTCAAATACGCCTGGTTCGCTTTGTCCTTTCTCCTCCTATAAACAGACCATAGCCTTTATTATAAGGTTTCAAATATAGTCCATTTCCAATTTTCTGCGTTTCCATCGTCATGTTATGTCTCTTTTGTTCATCTAACTTTTGCTTAGCCGCTCTTGCTTCATTAACCGCCTTAGCCACACTCGCAGCACCTCCGGCCAAAGAACCGATTGCTGATAAACCGGCCATAATGGGCACGAGAAATGGTAAAAACCCACCCATTTTTGGTAAGGGAAGAACTCTTGGTGCTGAAGGTATTGCTTTCCCATTCAGATGTGTTTTAGCTTTTTTATAAGCCACCTTTGACGCTTTTATTATAGAAGAAACATCATTAACACTCGCCGATTTAACAAGATTTTTAAAACTAGTCTTCTTCCTTGTCTGACGGCGGATACCAAATCCTATTTTTCCCTTTGCCTTCATCGCATTCGTAACCAAAAAAGCATTAATCCTCTCCCCCCTCGAAGAGTCTTTAGCGGAAACGCGCTGCCAAGCCTTTTCAGCGAGTATTTTGTCTGCTTGTCGTCGAAGTTCTAAATCCTTATGACGATTATATGCTATGTCATGCTCTTTGCAGGGTCTATCTAGTTCGTTTATTCCACTGTCACCTCTAGCTAAGCGCTTTTCCAATTTGGTACCTGGTCCACAGTATTGATAGCCTGGAAGATGTAATTCAATGGGTAGTTTGTTTATGAGACTGATTACTAAACCTCTTCCTCTGTGTCCTTTTCGAAGCATACTGTTCTAAAAAACCACAGTCTCGTGGCTATTTATAGACGAAGATTAGTCGATCGATGACAGAATGAAGTTAGTCAAACAAGAAGAATGTTTTCCAGTAGTAAGCATTTTATCAGAGAAAAATGAAGCTGAATCAAGACACGGTTCTCTATTACCCAATTCTATAAGATCTATAATATGTGGCCCATCAAATTGTGGAAAAACCGATGTCATAATTAGTCTTTTATTGAATCCAAATGGTTTAAAATTTGAAAATGTATATATATTTGGAAAGACCCTCACTCAACCCAAATACCTTTATTTAAATTCGGTTTTAAATGAAGTTCCCGAAATTAGTTTCCAGGTCTTTGAAAACGTAACAGATCCACCCGATGAGATCCGAACTAACTCTGTCTGTATTTTCGACGACATTACGATGGAAGATCAGGATAATATAAAAAAATACTTCACCTATGGTCGACATAACAACCTAGATTGTTTTTATTTGACACAGAGTTATGTGTGTATTCCGAGACACCTCATCAGATGCAATGCAAACTTTTTAATAGTATTTAAACAAGACGAACTTAGTTTAAAACATATATATGAAGAACATTTGAGCAATCCGGACTTTAACTTTAGCGTTTTCAAGGACATATGTTCATTATGTTGGGAGGAACCTTTTGGTTTTCTCGTTATTGACAAAAATAGAGATATAAATAATGGTCGATTTCGTAAGGGACTCGATACATTCATTGTAGATATATAAGGGACTGCGGTGATGATATATTTATCATTTAGAACCATGGATCCAAATGTGACTCGTGAAATTATAAAAACTAGTGAGGTTCTAAGGGATAAATTCAAATCGTTAAAACGCGGACTAGAAGATGTTCAAGTAGAACGCCAAAAGTTTTTTTCTCCCATACTTCAACCTCTGGAGGATATTAAGCAGCATGTTTCCAAGAAGAAAACAATAATCACTCAGCCGCTATTCGAGAGACCACAGCCCAAACCGACAAAGCTTATCGACTCATTTTCATGGGAGCCGACGACGAGTGTAGAGACACAAACGCCGACTATTTATCGTCGATCGACAATGATCCCACCGCCGTCCACGGATGAGACACCTGTTCAAACGTCAGCGACTCCTCCCATGGCCGTGTCACATGAAATCGAATTAGAACCGGAAATCAAAAGGGAAATGGAAATATTTGAAACGGAAGATCCTGTCGTTGAACAAGTCAGAGAGTATGTAAAAACGCCACAGGGAGACGAGGAACTCGAAGAAAATTTACGTTCTGCCGGACCTTTGCAAAAAGAATATTTAGCGGGATTGTTCAGGGGAGGTAAAAAAGTAATGGATGAAAGAGATTTACGTTACGGGATTCGCGTTCTCCCGAGGGGGCAACTCGCAATCGGCGATTCGACCGACATTCAACTCTACACAAATAGTGATGATGTTTCTATTAATGGTAAATATTATGAGGGAACGCCCGGATTACTTGAGCTACTCTATTTGAAAAATCCACAGAATTATACGAATCAGGATCTCAAAAATTACAAAGCTATATTAGTGTCAACAAATGCACACAGAAGAGGTTATAGTAAAGAGTTTGGACTACAAGGAACGAGATCTATGAAATATAAAAATGTAATATCCAAGCTATTTTCATCAACGCAGTTGAGTCCGTACGGTAGTTCAGCCTCCGCTAGCACTCCTTCAAGGAGCAGAGTGTCTTCACTCCGCTCGTATAAAACAAAAAAAGGAACTGGACTTATGTATGCTACTAAACCCGTATATGAATATTGGAATGATCCTAATGAATTGGTGGATAGGCTCAGATTGCTCATAGCTTCGTCTCAAGCCGGACATGAAGGACATGGAAATGAAATTGAATCTATCATTGAAGAATTACGTGAGGATAATATAGTATACTAGTATACAATCACTCGCAGTGTCATCATGACCGTAAACAAGTTCGGATCGCATGTAGCAAAGAAAATGTCAAAGTATAGAAAAGACTTTTTCCCCTTTAGCAATTTAAAGTCGGAGAAACATATTGATGCTAACAAATTAAGAATTGTTAATGTTGCCCTACCTCTGGCCTCGCACGATGGCGTAAACAAAATTTATGCAGACAATTTAGCTTTGTTTTATACAGAGTTGAAAAATTGGCCTGGAAATTATATAGATGGAGGGGGAAAAAGACTCGTTAATTGTTCTCCTCCAATCGATGATTATGACGTAGTAACAAAAGAATATTTAAACAATAATACAATAATTTTGAGTGGGGATATGTATGATTCTCATGGTAGGAGAATATCGAACGTCGGAGAACCTATAAAAGAAACAGATGTCGTGACATTAGGTTTCTTAAAAGCTTTTCAAAAAACGTCAGTATAATGGAGTCGGCGGTGAAGAAACAAGTGGTTGAAGAATTGCACAGATCTGCACGCAAGAATTATCCGAGAAGAAAAGTTGTTGTAAAGGAGAAAAATGATCTGTGGCAAATCGATCTCGTCGAAATGATACCTTATGCGAGAGAAAACAAAGGATATAATTACTTATTGACAATAATTGACACGTTTTCCAAATATGCATGGGCTGTTCCGATAAAAAGAAAAACTGGGGAAGAGGTAGCAAATGCCATGCAAAGTGTGATTAAATCGAGCAATCAGGTTCCAAAAAACATTCAAAGTGATTTCGGCAAAGAGTTTTACAATTCAAAGTTCAAATCGCTAATGGAAAAGTATGACATCAATCATTATTCGACTTTTTCGAATATGAAAGCTTCTATAGTAGAGAGATTTAATAGGACGCTAAAATCAAAAATGTGGAAGGCATTTAGCTTGAGAGGCAATTATAAATTTTGGGATATTTTATCAAAACTGTTGCAGGAGTATAATTCTTCATTCCATAGAACGCTTGGTATGAGACCGATCGATGTAAATTCCAAGAAAGTTGAAAATTATTTATTGGAGAAATCCGGTGTATCTGAAATCCGACAATAAGAGAGCAAATAAGCAAAGGTTTAATGAAGATGATTATGTGAGAATATCAAAACGTAAAACAATATTTTCAAAAGGCTATACTCCGAACTGGTCTGCAGAGATATTTAAAATAAGCAGAGTGCAAAAAACAAATCCATATACTTACCTCTTGAGTGATTTGAAAAATCAACGCATTGAAGGCGCATTCTATTCAGAAGAACTTCAAAAAGTTAAATATCCTGATGTCTATTTGATTGAGAAGATATTGAAAAAGAAAGGAAATAAAATGTATGTTAAATGGTTGGGTCTCGATGAAAAATCATGGATAAAGAAAAGTGATATTGTATAAATGATTATGCTTTAATAAACGTTTGACATAATTTTATATTTGTTTATATCCAAACAGCATATGACTAAGTCTAATGTATATATTGTTAATACATGAGTTAAAACAGTTTTTAATATAAACCTTTTTCATACATGCTTTTTCATACTTATTAGCTAATAAAAGTTTTAGATAATTTTTCTCTAACAATAAACCATATAACTAGACCTAATGATTATATACATACAGTCAATCGTATTTACGCTATTGTTATTACATAACATATTAGGCATAAACGTTTGTAGTATATAAACGTTTGTTATTAGATGATTTACAAAGTTTTTAACATAAACATTTCACATATTTGTTAAATACATGCTTGTAGTAGAGTAAAAAGGCAACATCTGACCCTTCTTCCTCAGGAAACTGGGGTCAGAACAGTTTTAGTCTACTATTGTTGTTCCATGACATATTACACATAAACGTTTTCAGAATAGTTTTTCGTGCTAATCTAGTTGTACTTTACATAAATGATGTCCATAAGGAAGAGTGTCAATGGCATTTTCTAATATAAAACGCTTGTCATCTAATGAATTTAATGACATTTTGTTGATTAACACTGTTTTTACACAGTGATTTTTTGATTGAATAGCTTGAAATGATGAATACATAGTCTCATTACTAGTTAGCCTTTGTTTGTAATCATCAAAAGTAAACTCATTTACAACACATTTTTTAATTCCTTTAGCCTTTGTTAATAGACAAGCGTTATTCGTAATATAAGAGTACATTTTTGGTCTTAAACCTACAAATTCAACTATCGGATCACCGGCGGTTTCATCCTTCAATAAACCGACTACCTTTTTATTTGTCGAAGAATAACAGTGATGCGAATCGGGATAATTGCTGGTATCGAAATAATAATGCAGATCATTTTCAATATCCTCATAAATATTATTTGTATTTATTTGATATATAAAGGAATCAGTGTCACTATAACACAATTTTATGTTTTCAATACCATATTGTTTTATAAACACATTATAGTGATAGTCATACATTAACGTTTTACTCAATTCTAATATCGAAAAGCCGACATAAATAGGTTTATTAAAAATTATTTTTTCTTTCTCCATATGAACTGCTACAACATTTTTGGCAAATATTTGTCTATCTTTAAAGTTTGGTTTTTTTACAAGTTTATTTAATTTTGACTCACTTGTCACGATTCTAATGTCTATCCGATTTCGAATATTCTCCATACTTTTACCAAACACACTGTTAACCATGATTTTATAGAAATCAGACTCGAAGGTTGTTTTAGCACGAGATCTATGTTGAGAATTTACTTCAATATATGGTACTAGCCATTTTTTTTGTTTAAATTTTAAAATACGGTTAATATTTTGTATTTTTAGTCCGAGTTTTACAGCCTGTTTTAAATTTTCGTAGTGTACAATATAGCGGGATTTGGGAAGAAGTGTAGTCAACACCCCCATTCCAACGTACGTCGGTGTGGTAGTAAGGGGAACTGAGAATGCAAGTCGTGAATTTCCAGAGGATATGACACGTCAACATCTAATATATATCCAAATTCAGAATCTTCGGGGATTTCTAAAATATTAATATCCTCATCTATCCATTCAAACCCATCATATGGAAGAGATTTAGCCATCGCATATCCGTATAAATTGTTTACATCTACATAAAGTATGTACCTAATTGGTTTGTTGGGATCATAATCGGCAATATAAGGATTGTTTGCTTTAGCGTGTCGAGTAACAACTTGAACGAGTCCACCTCGTAGTCCTTTTTCGATAAAAAGAATCATATCCAAATCTTTTAACAATGAAAGTTTAATTTTAGTCATTCGCAACATTGCGTTCCACGCTAGTTGCGGTAGTGTGTAACACCAAGCTGGATCTAAGCCATATATCTTTAAAGAAAGACTTCTGAAAATTTCAAAAACCTCACAAAGCAGAACAACATCTGATTTAATATAAAGTTCTGTATATTCTCGCATATTTTTTATGTTAAAGGTAGACCAAACTAATTGAGCATGTGCATAATCCTCGTCACTAATATGTTTTTTAGTTAGTGAATTATAAAAACTATCCTTGTGAGGCAATTGTGTTTCATTGAGTTTATCATATGAATCCATATAATTATATGGATACATGCCCTTTTGACTAATTAATGAAAGTTATATTCATCGTTTATTAGCTGTTTTAAATGGGGAAATGTGTGGCAGAGATTGACGGAATCGGATTTCATATTTTTAACCAAAGTCTCTAAACTAGATGCTAAAAATTTATAAGAATCTACAAATCTGATTTTAGTCTTACAGCCAACGAATGTCTTACTAATACTCATATATCTTTCACCATTACTAGGTATTATTTCAACATCACCCTGATCTATTCCAAGATATTTAACAAGAAAGTGAGAATCAAAATTAGAAAAATTGTGTAGAAAAACGGGGACGAAGTTCGGTTTAGCGGCACGCAAATTACATGAGCTATGTGCAGGTCCAATAAATTTTGATGTCATATGACAATGATGTTTGACTTTATCCCCCTCACTCAATTCATTTTGACATAAAACGCATTTATTTGCAGTATCGAAGTAGTGTTTTTGTGCATCGCTTAATGTTTCGATCGGATTTATCTTGTTATATATTTCATCGGCTTTATGTGCTAAAGATTGTAGAGTGTTCATAAAACGTGTCATACAATCACTACCGGTGTAAACAATAGGCTCACTATCGAATCCTGGGATGGAAGCCTTTATCAATATTGCCGTGGAAAAAACTTGATGACTTTGCAGAGGTCGTGTCCAAGACGTTAAGGGGTTTGGATTTGTACCTGATATTGGCAATAAAAACGTTTCGAAATCGGCATATGCTACAATTTTAATATCCTGTGTGAATTCAACATGTTTAAACATAATATAATCCTCTTTAGGAAATTCAGATCTAACGCTCTTGTGACGTCTGCAAAACAACTCATGATCCTTTAAGCGCTCCTGTGCATTTTGACCTTTACGTGTAATGTAGTTTTTCGCATAAGATGTAAAGCATCTGCGACAAATAACATATGAAATCTTTCCCCGTGAGATCTGTGGATACACGAGTCTCGATAGGTTCACTATTAAACAATAATGACTATTATTATCGTTTTCTAAAAATAAAAGATCAAAAACCTCATTATAAGTTTCTTTTTTACTAATTCGCAAAGGATATATTTTATTGTTATCATCTAGTGAAAAAATATTGATGGATACATTATTAAATTTTTCAAATTTTGAAACGTCTTTAAAGGAGGTGGGATATGAAATACCTTCAAATGAATAAATACTTTGCACGTTCTTGTAGGATTTTGGATCATTGGAACCGATGCTTTTACTTAAAATTGCCAGTCGAAAACAGTCATTACTATTTTTATTTTGTACATTTATTACAGCATGCTTGTTTTTAATAACTTTTGGAAGCGGAATAAAGCTATTTGCATTTAGAGGAGAGTATTTACATAAGCGCAAACATAGATAATTTGTCGATACAAAAGACCATCCTGATCCTTTTATTAAAAATTCGTCTATTTCTGTTAGAATTTTATTATACGCATTTGTTATAAATTTATCTAAATTAGCAGATTTATCTAAAATTTGCATTTTAGTTTTAAAATTAATATCTGTGCGTTCAATCATTTTTTTGTTACAATCTTTTTTATATGTACATTCTAATAAGATAATAATTTTTAAATTATTCCATTTAGAAATGTATTCATTTAAAATATTTACTAATTTAATTTTAACAAATTCGAGAAAATCTTTTGGAATATAATTATTGTTGTCATTCTTGATATAAATGTCGACAACCGTGTCGTTAATGGCTGTTATAATAATGTTATTTACATCTAATAACGTTTGATCTGGTAAAGTCTTGTCAAATATTGTTTTTTTCTTTTTCTTCGGCGGTTGATATGAGTGCATTTCTGATGTGGTCGTTTCAGTCTCTGTAATCGCTTTGGAACCTTTACAACTTGTCAAATGTCTTTTATAATTCTGTTGGCTGTTTTCTCTACCACACATTTTACACGTTATCAACGACCATTTACATTTATGTTTCCAGCTATTTAGTAAAAGTAATGTATTTGTGAACACAAATACATTTTATTACTATTATTCATATTTACAATTACCCCTTTCGACTGTTCTTTGTCGTTTTCCTTAAGTCATCTTGTAAAATGTGATCACATGGCTTTTATTTACCGTTCCGTCAAATGACATAGACAGTTCACCTAAAACAAACAAGTGGTTAGATGTATTCGTTCAAATTATTTAATTCTTATAATACTGATTTCTGTACTCACCGCTCTTATATTCTCGGATATCTTTGTCGCTAATACACAAGAGATAACGTTTGGGGAGGAACACTTTGTACAGAATGGCCTCCTCGTTTACGCTTAGTATCGCTTGTATGCAATCTCCATGTTCAGTTGTAGTCTTCGAAAAATGGATAATGTTGTATTTCTCCCCTTTCTTTAACTCGCTGACTCTTTTGTAGATGGGCAGGCCTTTAAGTTTATCAAACATGGACATCTGGAAAAAGACACATAAAGTAATTTATAAAAATGTTCCTAAATAGTTTATATATTTCATATTTATTAGATTATGTATAAATTGGTTTTACACAACGATAACAAGAAACAAGCGTACTTACGATTGAGTCGTCGGAGCTTCAACTTGTGTGACTCCGCTAACAGGCAGAGTGCCTTTATAGGAGCTCCTGAAGAGGTGGGGGAAACGCTGCAGGCTAAGCACAATTTAATTAAACTTTCCGTCTTCTTGTGCAAAGGATATTCAAACAAATTGTATTAATAACTTACCTCCGGATAAGGACGCTCCGTCGTGTATTCCCTTTTTTATGTCGACGCGAAAAATTGAACTTGCTAATGACATTGCCTCTGTAGAGCCATTGCCAACATTGTTGCTAATTTCTTTGACATATGCACTCATTACTCAGATGTTCCTAACAAGGTCTGACCTATTATCGTAAAGAGGCGTATAGACAAGTGATTTAAACTCCTGAAACAGCTTCAGGTTTTTCAACGATCGTTGCTCTCATCGTACGCTCTTACCTCCCAGGGTCATCCAATCTCCGCATTGAGAGTTCCACTTGTAATCCTCTTGCTGCTGCCTTACTAATTTATTTGCATTATTGTATTCTTTAATTGTATTTTTCCAATGTAAAACCTTGAATATGTAATTAACTTATGGCTATATCACCTTTATTTTCTGGAGGTAATGGAGAAAAAAAAAATGAAACAAAAACAAATATGTTTAAAACCATTTATTTATTATGAGAATTAGTTAACAAGTTGTTAAGCAAAGTATTTGTATTAATGCTCAAATCTAGAGGTTCAATTAGTTCATTACAATATTGAGAATAAACCAATTTTACAACTTTGTCTAATAAGCGGAGAGAGTCTGTCACTTTTTCTATTTGAGAACACAGTTTGATGCAATCACTCTTATTGAAGGTCACTGTCGGCGATGTAATTGTCAGATGTGGAGACGGACTGTGATTCATTATAGTAAACCATGGATATGCGTGCTCGAACCTCACCACTCTGTTCCTTCCACGTTTAGTAAAATTCAGTACTACATTTTTGAATCTGACCTGCTCCTCCACCACCTCGTTCCCTATGTCCTTTTTCTTCTTGTTGTCAAAATAGTTTAATATCCTCGATGAGAAACGCTCGATATAATTCCATTCTTCAGCATCCAAGTAGAGAAAAGACTTTTTTTCATAAATTGCAATAGTTGGCACTTGATTGTAGAGACCTGCTCGAATCAACTTATTACAACTTATATTATAATCCGTGATCAACTCCATGGAGCGAAGCACTATCGTCTCGTGCTCAAGAAAGACTAATCTCTCATCCTGCGAACTGGTCTAATTACTTAATTTTTTTTTTTTTTTATTATTACATGTGTAATCCACATACATCTCGTCCGTACAAATCAGACAGTTTTACCCTTATGCAATGCTCGGACATGGCAATTAAACAGCAGATACACGTGTCAGGACCGACATTCCCTGTAGTACAAACACAACTCTCATAATGACCGTTTATTTTTGACTCTGTTTTAACAGTATTAATATACTTTTGCAGATTATCTACTTCTTTTTGAATGTCGATGAACAGCTGACAATTTGATTGACTCAATGTGACTTGCGGATAATCTTTCAAATACTGTCTAAAGAGATCGTTTTGTTTTAGAGTTCTTAACACGTCCATTCTATATTGAATACTGAGCATTGAACCGAACGAAACCGGTCTGTTAGAAGCCTAGAGCGATGCCCGAGGGATGACGTCATGCGATGACGTCAGAGGACTACGTCAGCCGTGTGTTGCGGGCGTAGTATAACCAAAACCCCGGCCAGTTTTACATTATGGGAACCAATTATAGAGGCTCGGACAGCTCACTCCCTTCTCAACCCGTGTATTCTATCTACTTGTAACCTCCATGACGATAAACCATTTACATTACAAAATTATATAAGGCTCATCAACTTTAAAAGTTACCCAGATTTTGGGGGTTTTTGGAGTAAAAACTACCCCTTAGCGAAAAATAAATAACACATTAAAGTTCAAGCATTTCATTGAAAATAATCTTGTTTAAACGTAAACATTTAATAATTTTCTATGTTCTGGAACATGTTATATAATATCATCCCTACCATGTCAAACTATCAAATATGCAAATCGGAGAAAATTAAAGAATGAATATATTCTATCCATTGACGAAGTAATATATTGAAAAATAATCTTATTCGATACTTTATTCAAGGATAGAAAGGCTATTTCTAAAGGGGTTAGAGTTGTGACAATTTGCGACAAGCCGTATCGTCTACAATCCAAGAGCAAAGTCTCGAATCTGAAAAACGAGAGTTTGCATATTCGATAGTTTGACATGTTAGGGACGATATGGTATAATAATAAGAGAGTTTGGAATATTTTCATCGTGGAATTAAAAATCCATTAATTGCTCATTACAGAAATATTAATAATTAAGTAAACGTCGAATTAGCGAGTTTCGAAGGAATGTATCTAAGCAGGTTAGAATTTTCATGAAAGTCTGCCCATTATTTTAGTTGGTGCAAGAGATCGAGCTAATACGTGAATAATAGACATAAAGAGGTGGTTTTGCGAAGATTGAAATAGGCCACATGAAACTGACTCATGTCCATATCATAACAAAAGACTCTGATCCTAAGTGTGAAGCCTGCAAGGTCTCTCTCACTATCCACTACATCTTGGAGAATCGCTCAAAATCCAACAGATTCTTCCGAGTTCCTGATTCTTACAGGAATCGCCAGAGTAGATGGACAAATTTGTAGAAAATTAGAGCTTACCAATCTATATTGTAAAATATAATATATAAACTAATAAATAAAATAGCGGGCGAGCCAGAACAGTTCCTAAGCTGTATAGTTGAAGGCCAAACTACTGAAAAGGCAGAATAACCTGCAGCTCATCGCACACTGAAATACATTTGCAATACATCCAAGGTTAAAGAAGTCGCAGAGACGTAGACTTCCTCGAAGATTTTTTCGCGAAGTTTTAGAAAAGAAAGCTTGATATAGGATAATTTCTATTCCAGAAGTAGAGAGAGCAAGAACACCTGGACGAGCAGTAACCCTGTTGCTGGAAGGACATTTCAGGGAATTGTTACCACCCAATAAATTGGCAGACGTATAAAAAGTTAGATTTCACACATGCAACTGATTTTTATGTGTCAGATAATCAAATTATCGTTACCTTTGTTTATAAAGCCCTCATCATCATGGTTTCTTTCTGGGCTAAGATAGGCTTAAAGACTTTTTTTTACATTTTGAAATATTTTTTACTTTTTTAAAAATTGTTAAAATTGTCTTTTCCAAAAGAAATATCAAGTCACATATTTCGGCGATGGTATAATACCTACGGAATATGATCTCTATATACATATTCAACTAGTGAAACACAAATAAGGCATTTTAGAGGGAACAGAACTACCCAAAAGGACCGGATAGCAGAAGAAAATCTCTATTTATTGGATTTTTATGAATTCTAGCAGATAGTAAAGTGACTAGAGCTTAAAAAATTAACGGTTAGATAATGCAAAAAGCTGTCACGACGGTGGCTTTCAACCCCGAAGCGAAGAAATGGGCTTGTCACGAAAGCTGCTCTCAGGCCACGGAGCATGACATCCAGTTGTCTCGAAAGTGGCTATCCGTCTCAGATAAACAATTATTAAAACAAAATAATTTTTATTTTTGCATAGAATAAATAAACACAAAATTCTCAGTATTTATACACAAATACAAACTTTCGGGCCTGCAGGTTATAAGTCGCCTATATTTTTCGTCAGCTCGTGAAGAGTGCACGAGAAGGAAGGCAGGACTATTTCCTGCCTCCCCACTATAAGGAGGCAGGAAACGCCCTAAAATGTAAATAATTTATGTTTACGCCTCTGCATAATAATTCTTCTTGTTTTTTTATGCCCTTATTCAACAACAAATTTAATACAGGTGATTTCAATGAGATTTGAAGAGCAAACTGAATTGCTCTAAAGCGCCCATAGAGAACAGTAGTTTGCTGCCTCTGACAGATGTCCTACTAACAGTGCCACAACATCAATATTCCAGGATAAGGGTCTGCTCTAAACACTTCTAACAACCAGCTTCAGGTATAGTGTATGAGACTACATTCACAAAGATCTCGCAATTGTACTGCTGAAGTTAATTTTTATATTATAGCATGTATTTAGCTTAACTGACAATTGGTCACATACTCATGCATTATGTACGAATGTGTTAAGAGTGTTTGTCTAATTCTATGCCTAGTTATGACAACTTGGTTAGGGACAATTGATTATCATTGGCTTCGAGTGTGTTTTTAATTTCGTTTAATTTGTTGTTTTAGCCAGTTTTTTCTTGCAGCGCAAAGTGTGTAATATTGCTAATTTACTATTTGCTATTTACTAAAAATTATTTTTTTAAGAGGTCCGCAATACTTCAAATTACATGAACAATGTTCAAAGTTAGTGGAAATAAAAGAGTTATAAGGTTAAAGTCAGTTAAAATGGGCGCCATTCAACCCATTACATACATACATAAATAAAAGTGATTAGAACAAGCCTTCCCTAATTCGTTTCTTCATCTTCTTTTTGTAAGGATCTCCATACCAGTAATGTCAACCAGTTGATTATTCCCTTTTTGTGAATAAGTTGAGGTAAATATTCAGATGATTACATAAAATCATATTTAATTTCAAGGGCTTAAAAATCTGGTCCATTTAAGATGATTTTTTTTTCTTAAATCGTAAAATATCGCCTCGAATGAATTATTAATTTAGAAGTATGAAGGTCACAAACAAAATGTGGCAGAAAAGAAGGTGATCATTCATATACAATAGTTGTTAAAAAAAACCTTTCATATACCAAATAGATTAATTGCAAAAGCCAAAAGATCTATGCTGGCAGAAATTTCAATATTCCTTCGTTAATAAAATTTTCAAAACTTCCCTGCTTAGTATTATTAGTGGAAAGTAAGCTATGGAAATTACTCATAAGTTGTTGACGTGTTACAAAACATTGAGATAAAGTGCTTTCCCAATGGAATCACACATTCCTGAACAGAATCCATGGGTCATTAACAAAACTTTTCGATATTCGTTTGAATTATGGCTAAAACTCGAAACTCAATATAGTCCAGTTTCCTGTAGGTTTTTATTAAATTTGAGAGAAAGTATGTACATAAATTTAAAGCCGCCAACATTCCAGGCTAATGCTCTTATTCAAATATTCTTGATGTAGATTTTTTTATAAAAGTCTTCAAGAGTTATCTTGGGATTTTAAAACAATCCCAATTGAATTGTAATCCCTGTAAATTTAGGAGAAAGCGCCAATTAGTTTTCATAAGGAGTCTAGTTTGATATATATATATATATATATATATATATATATATATATATATATATATATATATATATATATATATACAGGGTGAATCAGGTCTAGTAGCCAAACTTCAAAAGGTTATTCTAGACATCATTTCCAACAAAAAAGTTTATTTAAGGTATAGTCCGATTCCAAATAGAAAAGGAGCTATGTACTGCTCTCTATACTGTATTAGTAATTTAGGTCCGGAACAACTGTTTCTCCGATATATATCAACTAGAGACGGGAGTACCTCAAGGGGGCGTACTAAGTACAACCCTATTTATCATTGGAATGAATACAATTGTCGAATACATACCCCCTGACATTGAATATAGCCTGTATGTTGACGATCTTTTAATATTCTACACTTCAAAATCCACTGAACAAGCCCAAGACCGAATACAGAACGCAATCAATACACTTACACTCTGGAACGACAAAACAGGTATGAAGTTCTCGACAACCAAAACAAAATCTATATTATTTACAAAGAAAAGACGGAACATAGACTACCAACTTACTATGTACGATACAGACATTACAAAAACAACAACAATAAAATTTTTAGGAATTCATTTTGACAAACACCTCACATGGGTTCCCCACTTAAAAGAACTTCTCGTTAAATGTAAAAAATCTCTGCATATTTTGAGAGTTCTAGCAAACACTAAATGGGGTGCAGACAGAAAAGTCCTGCTAAACTTCTATCGATGTTACACCAGGTCCCTTCTGGATTATGGATGCGTAGCATACTCATCTGCCAAGCCCACTACACTGAAAATGCTTAACACAATATCAAACACAGGACTACGTCTAGCACTGGGTGCCTTCAGATCAAGCCCTATATGCAGCCTGAACGTAGAGGCAGTAGAACCTCCACTAGAGATCCGAAGAAAATACTTAATTGCAAAGTATTACTACAAAATTAAGTCTCTCTCTCAGCCATCCTGCACAAGGGATATCATAGAAAACCCTAATATTAATCAATGCCAAATAAATAACAAGCATGCCCGACCTCTTGCTATAAGAAGCAATAGAGGAGACTACAAATCTACAAACATAACCAATACAGAAACAGACCATTTCACTCACTCCTCCATGGCTCATTAAATTCACAATAGACACATCTCTCTCTAAGTACAAAAAGTCAAACATATTATCCAAACATTTATACAAAACTAACTTCTTGGACTTCTTAAATCGACAAACTAACTACATCCTTGAATACACCGATGGTTCAAATACAAAACACGGCATTGGATCGGCAGCTATTGTAAATGGCACTATCTACAAGCAAAAACTCCCGGCGCTGTACAATATACTTGAAGCTGAACTCCATGCACTATTTCTTGCCCTCACTAACACTCCTCCATCACAAAACACAAACATTATCATCTGTACAGATTCTCTCAGTTCACTACACATATTACAGAACTTATACACTCAACATCCCAAAGCAATCCAAATCAAACAACACATCTACAATTTACAACTTTCAGGCATACATACAACAATATATTGGCTGCCAGGACATGAAGACCTAGGACTTAGTACGACTGCAGACGAACAAGCAAAATTGGCTACTCAAGACTTAACAATTCAACCACTAGACATTTTTTACCAAGACCTTACGAGACAGGCTAAACACCAAATCACAAACAAATGGCAAATGACCGAATTACTTACTGACAGCAGTCCACACATACCAGCAGTCCTTACACACCTCAAAACTATTAATATGTATTGAAAAATTTAACACTTTCAACCCCCCTCTTTATTTTTTTTTATTTATTTATTTATTTATTTTATTTTTTTTTTTTTTTTTTACCCCATCTCAATACTATATTCAAACAATTGCAATAAAAAAACATAAGGAAGGTATTACGCCACTTGGTAAACTGTAAAGAACGATAACATGTAATTAATGAATTAGTAACTACGTCTAATTATGTAATCCGATTGATCAACCAGATGTATATAAATAATACCATTTGTTTATATATATATATATATATATATATATATATATATATATATATATATATGTATATGTATTGTTTGTTTTTAAAGGTATATATGTATACCATTTGTCTTTAGATGTTTAGATGTATATTTATTGTCATTTGTATATACTATTCGTTTTTAGATGTGAATATATTGGCATTTCTACATATAATTTGTTTATAGATGTATAATGATAGATGTAATATAAATACATGTGTGTGTGTGTGTGTGTGTGTGTATGTATGTATGTATGTATATGTATGTATATGTGTATACATGTATATATATATATATATATATATATATATATATATATATGTATATGTATGTATGTGTGTATATGTGTATATATTTAGATGTATACCATTTGTTTTTAGATGTATATATGCAATAACTGTTTGGAGCGAAACGCCTTAGATGCGCATGGATGCTCATAAATAAATTTAAAAAAAAATTATTTTTACAACGTATTTCTCTCCTTAGATCAGCATAACGAATACTGAGTTTCGTTAAAATATAACAAAAACTACGGCTGGCATGGTCAAATTAGTGTTTTGGGTCCGGCGTAAACCCCCCTCCTGGTGGACAGATTTTGGTGGTTAATGAACTCGTTCAATCGTTTGCTAATTGAGCGCTGTATACCACGTTTCGTGAAGAAAAACAAAAACTCTGGCCGCTATCGTGTTAACAGACATATATATATATATATACATATATATATATAATATATATATATATATATATATATATATATATATATATATATATATATATATATATATAGAAAGAGAGAGAGAGAGAGAGAGAGAGAGAGAAATTTTATATGGGGTCATTTTCGGTGACTACTAGGTAGGATCGATAAAGATTTGAAGAAATTTTTCAAAAATCTTTCCGTCATGAGTGCAACCTCAATAGCTACTTTCCTTCGGAGGAAAGTGCTAAAAAGTAATGAAAGAAACGATTGGAAAAGTTTTTCATTTGAGAGATATGTCATATGTTGTGTTTTCAAAATTTTCATTGGTTAATCTTTTACTTTTATCTTGGCTTTATTGTATTGACGTCAGTAGTCAATTGACACCGAGCAAGTCATATTTGCTCACATCCCTTAGGGAGCTTGTACTTCCACACAGTTATCAACCTAATTTTTATTTTATTTTTTTTTTTTTTTTTTTTTACTTACAGTAAGTCCAGATTCTTTATATTTTCTAATTACCGCTGAACTTATAATACTGTAGGAACACCTTGGTTCCGAAGTGAATAATTTAATTTTATAAAATGTTTAAAGCCATATAAATAAGCTTATTACCATATCGTAACATTAGGAGTCTAAGTTGCTGTCATTATTGAACCTGTTTCTTTGAATCTATAAGCAAGTAAAACATCAAAATTTTCACACACAAAAAAATAACTTCGGCATTAATGGTTATGGTTATTATACACACATATATTTGTGTGTATTATATTGTTACGGATTTTTCAAGTGGTTGTTTAGTTACGTTATATTTAGCAAGAATCATCGTGCTCCATCATATTGTTATCCATGGCTTTAATAACTTGTATTATGATTTTAAAATAACCTGTTTTTTTTCCACGGGGAGACCCAAACAAATAAAATAACTGTTGTTAGTAAAATTATACTAGCGGCATCAAGAGTCCCCATATCGGCACCTGTCGATACTGGGTTCAATAAGCATTCAGCCAATAAAACAACGTTAACTCTGTTCTTTGTCTTTCTACAACGGAGGTGTGTATGTTTGTGGTCTTTTTTTATGGATTACGAAACGTTGAAACGTTAACATTTCTCAATTGCCGAATAGCACATAAAAGTATGAACGACGGCATAAGGGGAAAACGCACTAATAAACATTTTATTTACTCATTAAAGTTTACATAATCTTCATATCCGCTAAAACGAAGAACTTAAGGCTAACAGTAATTGGCTAATAAAAAAACGTTCTTACAGTACTTATCTAAGATAAGTTCTTTTTAAGTACTCTCATTTACGTAAACTAATAGCCGAGGTTTGTTAGGTTTTTATTACCTGAAGTATTTGCATGAAAGTGAAACATCATAAGCTACCCTCAACAAAGTATACGTAAATGGCACGCAAACTCCCTCTATTCCTGTACTCTGTTCCAGAGTTCAACATATTTAACAGCTTTGTTCAATGTGCGCCTATTCTCTATTCCAACTATATATTTATGACACTTATATAAATGGTAAATAGTTACTAAAAACGTATGTGCGCTCACGTGTGCGAGTTTATAAGTCGGTGATTGTTCTTATACTTACTGTTTCTGCTGTTATTTTAACGAACCATGAAACTCTTCAAATTCTTTGGGTTTAATGATTTCACGGTCTCATATATATATATATATATATATATATATATATATATAATATATATATATATTATATATAATATATATACTATATAAACTAATAATGATATACACACATATATATATATATATATATATATATATATATATATATATATATATTTATATATATATATATAGCATTATTAGTATTACGTATTATTTAGTACTATTTATTCTGGAGAATGACCCAAAACATTTCTGAATAGTTTTCAATTCTTTTGAAATCTGGTATATATTGTATACGCCCTAGGCAGATGTTTTATTCCAATCTCGTATGTATCCAGATATCTCTTTGTTAACAAGTCCCATGTAACCTATATAGAGGCAGGCATTATTCATGTAGAATACATGGTGACGTTAGAACTTCCAGACAAGAAATGTCACTAAAGAACGAAAAATGTCGGACGTATATAATAAATAAAGTAGTTTAAAGGGTTACGACTTTACCTCCCCAAGCCTTCAAAGAATTGAAAACTACTTTTATATATATGCACAAAAATATAACAAATTATGTTTTCGAAAGTATTGAAGCGGCCTATTACAACAAATATGAAAGAGCGAAACTATTTATATATTGTTTTCGTTGGATTAATTGCCTTCTTTTTGATGCACGTCCAAGGAAAAGTATAATTAATAAACGAAAACTAATTATAGAAATTAGATATGAAAAACAAAATATAGCAACTTATGGAAGATAAGGTGTTTTTTGGAAGGAGACAATTAAAAGTTTCTTGCAGCAAAAAGTATTTTTTAAGACTTTTATTCAGAAGTGATTAAGTCTAACGATCCGCGAGTGAATCCTCAATCAAGGTGTGTAATCTGGAGAGTAAATATCTCCAAGGCGTCACCGAAATCATCCCACAAACATTTACAATTCCCACAAACCTTTCCCGTGCAAAACATCTCCCGCTCAAAACGATTTATCGACTCCGTCCGAATGAGGCAACTTGTACATTAGCGGACGAGTAAAAAGTTAGTTGGCGTCAGTTTTAATTGACGACCTACAAGGGGCGTGCAACTCTGATGAATGGCCAGGGCGACATAAGTGTTTTCCGCTTTGACAAATGTGTTCGAGCCGCTGTTTTCGCCTTGTCAAAGGACCCGGACGAAAGAAGTTAATGATCCTAAGCCATTTAGGTTGTATAAAAAAGTTCTCTGAATCGATCAGCTCCATAGGAAGGAGAGATTCCGGTCAAATTTATATTCAAATCATGTCTACAAAAGTGATTTTACGAAGGGAAGTTTCGTAATTTTCTAAAAAAAACAATAAAAAGAAAAAATATAATTTTCTTTTTTAGAATGTAGAAGTTGCAGGGGATTCAAATATGTGAATAAAACGTCCTTTGCATTAGCGCATTCCACGTCAGTGCATCCAATAACTTAATAAGAGAAATCAGTGTTCATGTCCTTAAAAAACAAGGCTAACGTCAAAGAACGACGTTTATAAAACAACATAAAATAGCATTACCAAATTTCTTGTCAATATGGCCATAACTATTATTATTATTATGGTGCCTTGGGACTGTACTCTAGATGGTTTATGGCGAGGAGAAAACCAGATAGTGTCGGACTCCAACCGACTAAAAACCTCCCCCCTTCTTCTTCGCGATCATGATGGAAGCCGTTCTCGCATTACTTGATCATGATAGCTGTCTCATTATCTTACATTGTAATTTCCTTCTCATTCGTCTCCATGATAGTCCTGACCACACTGTAGGAATAGTGCCATGATTTCTCTGAAGTTAAGTCCCTCATCATATTGTCACCATCAAACGTTCTCTTGGTAGCCTGTAGTCATGCCTAATGCTTTTCCACTTTGGGCATATAAAAAGAATGTGTTCGACATCATCGACGTCCCCGCAGTAGATACATATATATATATATATATATATATATATATATATATATATATATATATATACAATTTTAACGCGGTTCGTTATTGATGTGTGCGTGGTAGGATTGATGTACATTTTACGAACGTTTTCAAAAATTGTTTCATGAGTTCAGCCTCACACCGAAACACGCCTCATCCGACTGAGTGATTATGTTAAAAAACAGAGGCCAGATATTCGACTGTACATTGATCGTTGAAATTATATATTATTTTTATTATTCACGGAGTTTCCTAATCACCGCCACACGTTTCCGATGTTGAATACTGCTCCGTGGAAGAGGTAAGAGATGTACGTAAAGCCGTGCTTGCGGAGTACAAACACCTGCCAACTGCCACTCGGCAAACAGGGGAGCAGTTGGCAATACTAACTCGTCGGGCCTAATCATGCGCAGAGTGTACTTTCATATACATACATCAACACACAAACCCAGCCTCCACCTCCACCCTCATTGCCGAGAAATCATGATTAAGCAGGAGGAAAGGTTGTTAATAACTCCAACAACATTAGCCCCAACTCGACTTTCACCGTCGACAGCATACACAGCCTTTGGGCCAAATAGAATAAGCACTCCTTGTGCCTTCAACTATATTAGTTAGCACTTGCTCAAGCAGAGGGTTTTACTAATTGAACAACTTTCTTGATTCCTACCTGTTAATTCAATTTCTACTTATGGTAAAAGTTCTGCATTTAGCAGTAGTATTATATTTTAGCGAAGCAAGTAAGCTGTAGAACTTCGGCAAACACAATGGGGTACTCAATGACCTACTGCTACCTATTCTCGTATATATATATATATATATATATATAAGACAGCACTTGTGAAGTACCCAGGAGTTACTCTGGACTTTAAGCTCAGCTGAAAGGAGGACTTCTGCAACACCGTTAGGTAGATCACAGGTACAGCTCGGCCGTATATCTGCGCGCGCGAACCCTTCGCTACTATCCTCTTAGAAAATCTATGGTTGGGCAGACTGAAGGCATTGTTAGCTCTTGTCCGCCCGGCACGGGACCCTAAATCTTTGACTGAGAACATTGATGTAAGACCTTCCCTCCCACTTGCAGCAAGGTCCTTGCGCACAGTTGAACGGCTCTACTGTACCCTGTGAGCCTGCCAAAGGGTAGCATGGAATAACTGGGGTATCACTCCCAAGGCTACGCATAGGATCTACACACTGATTGTTTGGCCGATAGGCACTTATGGATCTAACTGTGAGGTGGCATCGATGCAACAAGAGAATGTTGTGCTCCCCGCAAAGGATGGCGTTCCTCATGATTACGGTAGCCTTGGGTTCAACTCCTAAGGGAGCTATGGAGATTCTACTCAATTTTAGGCCAGTAGAGATATTCATTGAAGATACATCCAGCATGCGGCGTACAGGATCACGTCGGGACAACATCGGAGGATTTGCAGGATCCAATTCTCTGTATGCCTTCGAACTTTCAAAACCAGCTTCGTCCACCTCAAACATTAAAATATCAACCAAAACAAGAAAAGTTGTGCTGGAGCATAAGATGATACAATGCCGGGTGGACAGTTGCTGTTATACCGATGGCTGGAAGACCGAATCAGACACAGAATCTGGTGTGTGGATACAGGGATCCATACACAGTATCTCTATAACACTGGGCAAATATGCTGCAGTGTTTCAAGCTGAAGTAATAGCCATAAACAAGAGTGTGGACTTCCTGAATAGCAGACACCCTAGGGACAATTGCTTTAATATATTCTCGGACAGCCAAGCTCTATGCTTGAATAAAACAGGATCCAAAGTTGCACGAAGCAACACAGGAATTTACAGGAATGTAAAAACAGTCAAGCTAGATTGAGTTCGGGCACTCTGGCAAACATGAAAATGAAAAAGGTAATCAGTTGGAAAACATTGAAGAATTCATGTAGGTGAATAATTAGGCCAACCTTCAATAGTTTTTTTTTCTTATTATTTATTTATTCATTTAATGATATTACATTCTGTAAAATAATTACATTTTGTAATGTGTTTACATAAAATATAATAATCACGAGCGTCTGCACCAGCTGCCCCCTTGTCTCCTCGGGTAAGCGAGATGACTAGGGACAGCCGCACCCCACTCCTCAACCAGGAGCAGTAGGAAGTACTGGAGCTGGAAAAGGGGCGAGAGAGCTGCAGACACTCTAGGGGCTTGTGGGGAGAAGATAACTACCGTTATCACTCCCTTGTATTGCTTAAAGCAGATCGCGGGGCCACATCCTGTTCAACCGTCATGGTGGGGAATAGGGATGGTTGGGAGTGGACAGGATTAGGGTTTAGGGATAATTTGTAATGAAAATTTGCAAATCGGATGGAGATAAGGTCTTGTATTGGAGGAATGTTGAGGTCTTTATGAAGATTCTTATTGGTTATGTAAAAAGGAGCATTGACTATAGTTCGGAGGACTTTAGATTGGAATGTTTGGAAGCGTCTGATGTTCGATGGTTTTGCAAGTTCCCAAATAGTTCTATTCCGTACGTCCAAATGGGTTTTATAATTGTGTTGTAGATTATGAATTTGTTTTCGAGTGAGAGGGGAGAGTTTTTGTTCAGTAATCTGTAAAGCTGTCCAAAGCGTTTGTTGAGTTCTTGTCTTTTCAGTCTAATGTGGTCTTTCGAAGTGAGTCTAGAGTCTAAATGAAAGCCAAGGTAACGGACTATGTTACGGGAACAAGGGGTTGGTTATTAAAGGATACTGGGGGACAGGATTGGCGACGGAGTGTTAACGTTATGAACTGGCTTTTGCTTTCATTCACCTTGATCCTCCAAATTTTGGACCATTTTTCTATTTCATTTAAGTGGTTCTGGAGATTATTTGAAGCAACGTTCGGATTGGGATGGGAAGAAAGAACTGCTGTATCGTCGGCGTATGTGGCTAGGAGCGTATTAGGATGGAGAGGAATATCAGCTGTGTATATGGTGTAGAGGACAGGTCCTAAGACACTGTTCCAGTGGAGCGGGAGTTCCTGCGGAACATGTGATCTACAACACGAAAACCTTGCTGTACAGTGGAATGGAGAGGACGAAAACCAAACTGATGGGAAGGAAGTATGGTCTGGTTGTTGAGAATAGGCACAAGGCGCTTCAGGAGGATTTTTTCAAACATTTTTGAGAAAATGGGGAGAAGGCTTATAGGGCGATAGGAAGATGTTTGATGTGGTGGTTTTCCGTGCTTCGGGAAAAGGATAATTATTGAGAATTTCCATAGAGTGGGAAAATGGGTAGTTCGGAATATGCAATTGTAAAAATATGTTAGGAAGAGGATACCAACCACGGTACCGTACCTTGGTGATGACCCTAACTAGGCGAGCAGGTGTTGGGGCTTGCGTGCTTTGAGGAACCTTGGTGCTATAAGGACGGTCAGTTTCCGGGCTAGGGGAGGTGGGTCTTGACCCTCCCTCTTCGCAGACTGGAAGCGAGCTGACCCGAGCTCTTCGTGGGAAGCCCGCGGAGCCGGATAACCTTGCATAGACTATGATAAGGCTGCTGCAGGTCAATCTGCATCACTGTAGGGCGGCTACGGCTCTGCTGGAACAGTATGCCAGAGGTAAGGGTATAGATGTAATTTTAATACAAGAACCTTATCTGTTTAAAGGTCAGGCACGGGGTCTGGGATGGAAAGGTTATAAATGCGTAACATGCCATGAGCAGAATCCCAGGTCCTGTATCCTGTTTAAATCTGGTCTTAGCGTTTTTCCTTTATGGCAATTTTGTGTAGCGAAGATTACCGCTCGTGTGGGAGATGGCCTGAGAGAGGTGGTGGTGGTCTCGGCCTATCTCCCATACGAGCGGTGCAACCCCCCAGGAGCTGAGTTGCGCCTAGTTGTGGACTACTGCAGGGAGAGGGACTTGCAGTGCCTGATTGGCTGTGATGCCAATGCTCATCACACGGTCTGGGGTAGCACTAACTGCAACCAAAGAGGTGAGTCATTACTTGATTATGTCTTAAATAATGATCTGGATGTCGTTAATAGGGGCAGCGAGCCTACCTTTGTTATTAGGACAAGAAGAGAGGTCATTGATATTACCCTTGTTTCGAGGCGATTACTACCTTTGGTCAAGAACTGGAGGGTGGAGGATGAAGTTTCGGGTTCTGACCATAGGTATATTACGTACTGTATAGAGGCAGCTGGCCCCGCAGCACGCGTTATCAGAAACCCGAGACTCACAGAGTGGTCCCGGTTCAACGAAATCCTTTCGGGTAGGATGGACGATTGTCCACAGAGAGCACATACTGTCATCGATTTAGAAGCCACGAATGATCACATTACCGAGGCCATTAAGGTGGCTTTTGAAGGTAGCTGTGCTGGGAAAACTGTGGTGACCAACAGCAGTTCCTCCTGGTGGAATGGGAACCTGTCCAGACTCAGGAGTGAAGCAAGGAAGCTCTTTAACAGAGCTAAACGCAGAGGCACCTGGGAGGAATACAGGAAGAAATTGTCACAGTACAACATAGATGTGAGGAAAGCTAAGAGAGAGTCATGGAGGAAATTCTGCACAGAAGTGAATAGTGCAACGGAATACTCAAGACTCCATAAGGTTCTAGCCAACAGCTCCACAAAACTTATTGGGACTGTTAAGAAGGCTGAAGGCTATACGGAATCGGTGGAAGAAACCATGAACTATATCCTCGCTACTCATTTTCCAACTAGCGAGGAGGCTAACTCATATGAAGGAGATGACTATCCCATCAGACGAGGTAATCCGGAGGCATGGAGGCATGCGAGGGATATTGTCAAGGCAGCGCACGTCAGATGGGCCATTGGAACGTTTAAACCATATAAATCACCGGGTCAGGCGGCATATATCCAGCATTTTTGCAACATGGGGTAGATATACTCATGCCAACGCTCCTACAACTCTTCAGGAGTAGTTTGGTCATGGGACACATTCCACGGACCTGAAGAGTGGCCAAACTCTGCTTTATTCCCAAACAAGGTAGAGCTTCACACCTGTATGCCAAGGACTACAGGCCGATTTGTCTATCGTCCTTCCTACTGAAGATACTGGAGAAGATCATAGACAGGCATATAAGAGATACTGCGTTAAGACGGAACCCCCTTAACGAACAACAATATGTGTACCAGTCTGGCAAGTCATGTGAATTGGCTCTCCACCATCCAGTGTGCAGACTGGAGCGAGCACTACAGTACAAGGAAATTGCTCTGTGCGCGTTTCTTGATGTGGAGGGGGCCTTCGACTGCACCCCTATTAGGGCAGTTGAAGAAGCCATGATCGAGAAAGATGTCGAAGAATTCGTCACATACTGGACTGTCAATCTTCTGAAGAACCGCATTATTAGGCTGACGGAGGGGACCTACTGTAAGAGTATTGTACCTAGGACAGGATGTCCCCAGGGGGGCGTCCTGTCACCCCTCCTGTGGTGTCTAGTGGTGGATACACTGCTGACGAGGCTGAAGAATCAGGGCTTCTCAGCACAGGCATACGCAGATGATCTGGTAATTACGGTGGTTGGCAAGGTGCAATCAACTGTGAGTGAACTGCTGGACACGGCACTGTCTTCGGTGGACAAGTGGTGCCAGGAGAAGAACCTTAGGATTAATCCACAGAAAATTACAGTGGTGCCTTTTACTTTGAAGAGGAAACTGGATGGACTGGGCACACCTAGCCTGTCAGGCCATAACTTAAGTTTTTCCAAGACAGTGAAGTACTTGGGTGTTACCTTAGACTCAAAGCTTAACTGGCAGGAGCATATCCGCAAGACAGCAGCAAGAGCCACAAAAACCTTGTGGGCCTGCCGGAGAGTGGTGGGGAACAATTGGGGCATTACCCCTAAAGGTATGCACTGGATTTACACAATGATTGTGAGGCCTATCATCAAATACAGTGCAGTAGTGTGGTGGCATCGATGCGGCACTGACAGTGTTAGGAAGACTCTGTGCTCCCCACAAAGGCTGGCTTGCCTGATGATTACGGGAGCAATGTGTTCCACACCGACAGGAGCTATGGAGATTCTACTTGACCTTAAACCAGTAGAGATATATATCGAAGAGATAGCCGAGCGGCCATAAGAGCTCTATCCACGAATAGGATCAGGTCAAAGGTAGTACAGCAATGCAAAGACAGCTTAAACTTACTTGGGCGACGTAACAAGGTCAGACTGGAGTGGGCCCCAGGCCACTCTGGTATCCAGGGTAATGAAAGAGATGACGAGTTGGCCAATATTGGTGCAGCGACAATCCCCCTATCACCAGAACCTCAATGTGGGATTGCACCAGCTGTGGCAGATCAAGCATTAGAAGGTGGGCGGAAGCTGAGCATAGGAGGAAGTGGTGCAGCAGCTCCACCCAGAGACAGGCGAAGCTGTTCCTTTCCTTTGTGGACAAGAAGAGGACGGAGACTCTCCTTAATCTGTGCAGGTCCAAGGTAAGACTAGTAACAGCTCTTCTTACAGGTCACTGTAGAATGCACCGGCACCTCTATTCCATGGGGCTGGCCAGGACCTCATGGTGCAGACTATGCTTTGAGGACGACGAGACGCCGTATCACATCGTATGCAGATGTCCAGCTCTTGTAGCAAAGAGATACCTGTATTTTGGTGCAGACTTCATAGGTGACCCTAGAAGGCTACCTGAACTGAACCTTCGAACTCTATTAAGGTCCATCTCGGATACGGCGCTGTTGGTGTAACAGGCTGGCTTGTCGGGTGGCACAATAGGCCTTGTTGGCCTCGGTGCAGCTCCCTCTACGTGGGCACCCGTTTTTAATAATAATAATAATAATAATAATAATAATAGGAAGAGGATGGCTTTGGATGGAAGTTGTCGCAGGATCTGAGAGGCGATTAGATCATACCTGGAGATTTACGGCGAGGAAGTTTGGAGATTAAGTTTGGAGAAGGTATTTTACCTCTGATGTGTTGATAGGTTTGAGGGGTAATGACAAGTGGAGAGGGGAATCAATAAAGTCCGTGATGTAGGAACATGATGGGACGTCATGAGCTTCCGGATTTGGAGTGAAGGTGGTTTTGAGGAATTATCCAAACATTTCTGCCTTTTCTAAGTCGGATGAAGCCCATGATCCGTCATCTCGGCGGAGAGGAGGGGATGTAGGGTGGTATTTCAGGATTTTTTTGGTTGCTGCCCACAGGGAGTTATCCTCTGTCCTGAGAGGAAAGATAGGATTTATAGGATTCAGAGTGATGGGATTTCAGATGTTGTTTTACTAGCCTGCATAATCTATTTTAGGAATTGCGGTCATCGCGGTGTCTGGTTCTCTGCCATAAGGATCTAGCATGGCGTTTGGATATTATGAGGTCATAGATATGTGAATGTAAGGAATTATTAGATCTGGTTTGGATGTGTTTCTTCGAGATCTTCGGGGGATTTTAGGGGGATATTAAGGTCGATGGATTCTTGAAGGATTGAACGGAAGAGTTCCCAGTCCATAGGGCCATTAATTAATGCGGGGGGGGGGAGGGTAGAGATTGTGGAATGGGTCGGAGGGATATTGTGAGAGCCAAAGGTGTGTGATCAGAGGAGAGTTCAGTTAGACTTGAGACAGAATAGTATGCACCTCCAAGGTTTTTGTATATGAAAAAATCTAGGAGATCGGGAAGGCGGTTGGGATCAGTGGGCCAGTGAGTGGGTGAATTAGGAGATATGGTGGATCAATGTTTACTGGATATACATATACAGCATGGAGAGAACGACCTCGGGAGTTGGTTATTCTTGAGCCCCATTGTTGGTGATTCGCGTCGTAGTCACCACCAGGAAGGAAGTGTGGAATAATGGAGTCCAAGTATTGTTGGAGGGTCAGTTCAGGAAGAGGCTTAATAGGAGGGCAATACACAGCTGTTAGGGTGAAAGGGAAGGACAAGAGACGGGGTGGGAGTCTAAAGAATAAGGTGATGACTAGAGCCCGGAAGTTAGGCAAAATGCCTTTTTTTATCTGAATGGGATGTATTGAAGAATCAGATAGAAATAAATATGTTTCAGTGCATTTAGGAAGTGTAAAGACAATTTTTATTTTGCCTTTTTTGCCTATTTTGGCTATTTTAAGATTTAATGCCTTTTTTACTATTTTTTTCTGGGATTTAAACATTTTAAAAAGCACCGTTCATCGAAGACAAAAAAGTTTGCACAAGTTAAATTACATATATCCGTCACAAATATCTATTCGAGAGCTCATTTTCCCAACCCATGGATTTAACCTCGGAGTTCGTGCGTAGCGGCCATTGTGATAAAAGCTAAGATTAGTGCTCTCTGTAGAAAACGGAATTTCGGTGGTTTCTAGCGAGTGCTGGTAGTCAAAAGTTGTCAGTGGAGTACTGTATGAGTCAAGAATCGTGCTTAAGTATTTGCAACACCAGGGATTCCTTAGAAGGAAAACTTATTCCTTTTAATTATAGAATTATAAGAACAACAGAGCTCTATTACGCTGGAACAGCAACATTGCAACCCCAACTTCTAACATACTCAGTAATTTGTTGCTAATTTGTTACACTATTTTCAAATTTTTTGCTCCGGCCGTTTCTGAGAAAACGTGGCGGTGCTAGCGTAATATTACGCCAGCACAGCCACCCCCGTAACTTTTGATCTAATTGTCTGACGAAATTCAGATTGGTACCAGAATTTGTTGCTAATTTGTTGCTCTAGAATGACACCAATCACGAATTTGTCGCTCCAGCCGTTTCCGAGAAAACGTGGCTGTGCTACCGTAATATTACGCCAGCACAGCCACCCCCGTAACTTTTGATCTAATTGTCTCACGAAATTCAGATTGGTACCAGAATTTGTTGCTAATTTGTTGCTCCAGAATGACACCAATCACGAATTTGTCGCTCCAGCCGTTTCCGAGAAAATGTGGCTGTGCTACCGTAATATTACGCCAGCACAGCCACCCCCGTAACTTTTGATCTAATTGTCTCACGAAATTCAGATTGGTACCAGACTTTGTTGCTAATTTGTTGCTCTAGAATGACACCAATCACGAATTTGTCGCTCCAGCCGTTTCCGAGAAAACGTGGCTGTGCTACCGTAATATTACGCCAGCACAGCCACCCCCGTAACTTTTGATCTAATTGTCTCACGAAATTCAGATTGGTACCAGAATTTGTTGCTAATTTGTTGCTCTAGAATGACACCAATCACGAATTTGTCTCTCCAGCCGTTTCCGAGAAAATGTGGCTGTGCTACCGTAATATTACGCCAGCACAGCCACCCCCGTAACTTTTGATCTAATTGTCTCACGAAATTCAGATTGGTACCAGACTTTGTTGCTCTAGAATGACACCAATCACGAATTTGTCTCTCCAGCCGTTTCCGAGAAAACGTGGCTGTGCTACCGTAATATTACGCCAGCACAGCCACCCCCGTAACTTTTGATCTAATTGTCTCAAGAAATTCAGATTGGTACCAGAATTTGTTGTTAATTTGTTGCTCTAGAATAACACCAATCACGAATTTGTCGCTTCAGCCGTTTCCGAGAAAACGTGGCTGTGCTACCGTAATATTACGCCAGCACAGCCACCCCCGTAACTTTTGATCTAATTGTCCGATGAAATTATGACTGGTGCCATAATTTGTTGCTCTGGATTGAGAACAATCACGAATTTATTGCTCCAGTCGTTTCCAAAAATCGTTGCTACAATAGCCTCAAGATACTACATAAGTTTTTTTTTTTTTTTTTTAAATATCCTTCACCTACGTAGAACTGATGAAAAATTGATATCTTACAAATGAAGGTCTCTAGGTATTTGCCTTCACGTTTGCGAAATAAACTATATAACTCGACGGATTAACCTTTTAAAATTCAAACTAACGCTAAACTGATGTTTCTACCATTTTTTACGTTCAAACATACATCAAAAAGGTATTTGTCTGATATTATTTTACGACCTGTGTATTATTATGATGTGTCTTTTAGCACTTTTATAAGGAACGTTTTAATTAAGATTCTTCTCGTGAAAGACGTTTTTAAAAAGTTCTTCAAATCTGCATCGATCCTTTCTACCAGATAATAAAAATAAACCCGGTCCGATTAATTTTTTTTTTTTTTTTTTTTCACACATCTGTCTCTTTATGCAGGGTGTCCCGCATTGAGATGTCATAACTTTAGGGGTTTATTCTGCACCTCATTTGTAGTTCAGAGGAGCAGAAATGAACGTTCTATCTGAACATTTTGTCTATTTAAAAAAAAAAAAAAAAAAAAAAAAAAAAAAAAAAAAAAAAAAAAAAAAAAAAAAAAAAAAAAAAAAAAAAAAAAAAAAAAAAAAAAAAACACGTATATCTGGTTATCTTATCGTAAATAAAAACCACATTTTTAGGATTTACATTATATTTCCCTAATAAGAAACACCCGTTAGTGAAATATTGACTTGTAAATTAGAAGCTATACTAAGAGCCATAAAGATGTGAACTATTGATTTTAGTGTTTTCTTCAATTATTCAATATTTTCTTGATCAGCTATTTGTAGATTTACAGGTTTTATCTCCGTCTTAAAGGTTGCCTTATTTAATAAGCTTAAATGTGCTATCTCGTTGTTTCAGAAAAAAAGTTATTTGAATCTAATTTTTACTGATTCGTAAGTCAAAACCAGTAAATGTGCTTTAGCGTGAAGGAGCCATTCTAAGCACATTCTCTGATTTTACACGATAATTGTGGTGTCTCATCCTTCCCACACAACGTTCACACTCTTTTTGCTCTGATTAAGGGTGGAGAAATATGATAGAAGAACATATTGAAAATAATTACAATAATTTTTTTTTTTTTTAATTTTTTTTTTTTTTTACGGCGCATCTACAACTTGGCCATTAGCGCCGAGTTACAATACAATAATTATTCTAAACATAATTGAACTCATCAATAGGATCCATAAGCAGCGCCAGCTCATGAAGACCCAGAGACAAGACGTCCTCCGTATAGCCTTGGATTCTGATAGTCGTCGAGCTTATATTTGTAGGCAACAGAAAGGAGGAAATTTTGAAAATCCTAATTTACATGGCAATATTTCAAGAACAATATATATATATATATATATATTGTTAATATACAAATGCAAGTGGTATGTTATTTATTGCATGAGACTTGCAGACAAAAATAAACTCCCTTCTTGCAGGGTTACTGTAAGGAGGAAACAAATATATATATATATATATATATATATATATATATATATATATATATATATATTTTATTGATGTTTTCCGGTAGTGGGGTTGCTTAATTCCAGAGGGTGAAACAAAATTCAGTCTTCCCACAAATTTTCTTTATTTTGCACTAGGCCTTTCAACACAAATGTGCCATCATCAGGTGCTGGCATGCATGTTCATTTATGTTGTTACAGCATAATGCTGTTCCGGTAGAAGCTCGACAAGCTGTATTCATTTTATTGATGTTTTCCGGTAGTGGGGTTGCTTAATTCCAGAGGGTGAAACAAAATTCAGTCTTCCCACAAATTTTCTTTATTTTGCCTGATGATGGCACATTTGTGTTGAAAGGCCTAGTGCAAAATAAAGAAAATTTGTGGGAAGACTGAATTTTGTTTCACCCTCTGGAATTAAGCAACCCCACTACCGGAAAACATCAATAAAATGAATACAGCTTGTCGAGCTTCTACCGGAACAGCATTATGCTGTAACAACATAAATGAACATGCATGCCAGCACCTGATGATGGCACATTTGTGTTGAAAGGCCTAGTGCAAAATAAAGAAAATTTGTGGGAAGACTGAATTTTGTTTCACCCTCTGGAATTAAGCAACCCCACTACCGGAAAACACCAATAAAATGAATACAGCTTGTCGAGCTTCTACCGGGACAGCATTATGCTGTAACAACATAAATGAAATGCATGCCAGCACCTGATGATGGCACATTTGTGTTGAAAGGCCTAGTGCAAAATAAAGAAAATTTGTGGGAAGACTGAATTTTGTTTCACCCTCTGGAATTAAGCAACCCCACTACCGGAAAACATCAATAAAATGAATACAGCTTGTCGAGCTTCTACCGGAACAGCATTATGCTGTAACAACATAAATGAACATGCATGCCAGCACCTGATGATGGCACATTTGTGTTGAAAGGCCTAGTGCAAAATAAAGAAAATTTGTGGGAAGACTGAATTTTGTTTCACCCTCTGGAATTAAGCAACCCCACTACCGGAAAACATCAATAAAATGAATACAGCTTGTCGAGCTTCTACCGGAACAGCATTATGATGTAACAACATAAATGAACATGCATGCCAGCACCTGATGATGGCACATTTGTGTTGAAAGGCCTAGTGCAAAATAAAGAAAATTTGTGGGAAGACTGAATTTTGTTTCACCCTCTGGGATATATATATATATATATATATATATATATATATATATATATATATATATATATATATATATATATATAAAAGCATGGACAACTATCTGACGAAGCAGAATGGGATTTATGCGAAATAGCACCCAATCGACCGTTAATTCTCCCCAGCGAAGAACTCTAAAAAATAATATATATATATATATATATATATATATATATATATATATTTAGACCTGTGTATATATATACCATATATACACAGGTCTGTTATACATGAGGTATAAAGGTAATGTAAATACCTAATATGAAGATAGGTAGTTGAAGTATGCAAATCCCTGAATGTATGAATTCCCTTACCAGCTTTGAAACTAAACCTCCGGGTATCATTTGCTTTTCTGTCCAACCAACTCGGACGGAGCCTACTGTAGCTTTGTTTGTAAAAAAATAAGCGATCTTTACGAAAACAGAAAAAGTATAATATCTCCCTTACTGAGATTCGAACCATACTTTATATAAACTTCCCTTTGGAGTGTACTATCCATTCTCAAAATTTGATCACACATTTACGGGACATCCCTTAATATTTTTCTCGAATACGTAACTCAAAATGTAACCGAAATTTAAACATCTTTGTTGAGGTGAATTTCAAAGTTTTAGAAAATATTTAAATTAAATCCCATGATTCTAAGTACCCACCAAAGAAATGAGTTACAGAAACATTTGTTCCACTTTTCTCAAAAACGGTTACAGATATTGTCTTAAAAATGGTTTCATTCGTTTTCTATTTTAAGAAACCTATTAAACGAGTAGGTACCTGCAAGAAAATGAGCTCAAAAATGTAAGCATTGCGATTTTTTCCGCGAATTTCGCTTGAAAAAAAGCTTTCCCTTCACTAAATTTCCCTTATCAATAATTATAATAGCCGAGGAATCATTGGGTGAACGACCACTTTCGTTGAATATTCTGATAGCGACATTTATTACTCCAACTCCAGAATCCACATCTGGAGAAGTAACGACTTGATCATCCGCAAAATCAGTAAACAAATTTTAACAATTCTTACATTATTTATGCAGCACTTATTCATATTTTAATTAAATAAATATAAAGGCTGTGATTTTTATTTATTTATAAATCATTCATAGATTATTACTAGGGACCGGAGTTTTAGGATAAAATAAGCACCCAATTAGGTTTTTGCAACAGGTATAAGAGGTCTTTTTAGGTTTTTATTTAAAATTGCATTTTAGGTTTTTTAGGTGATAAAAATGTTTTCAATAGGTAGGTTCAAAAAATAGGCCTTTTTAGGTTTTTATTTAAAAATCCATTTTAGGTTTTTTTAGGTGATAAATTTGTTTCAATAGGTACGATGAATAAGTTTAACCTATTATATTATTATCATTAATAATTTGGTTAATTTATAATTCATCAATAAATATGTATATATAGTGACATAAAAATAAACAATAAATAACATTCGAAACGAAAAAAAAAAGATGAGCAAATAAAAATGATGAAATATAAGTTATTATTTAAAAAAAAAGAATAAGTAGGCCAAATATTCAACAAAACATTTATTTAAAAAAACAAAGTGAATGAAATTTATTTAAATAAAATACATTTTATAAATAAAACGATGTTTAAAAAAAAGAAAGAAAAATAAATTAAATTATACTATAAAACATACATTAATAAAAAACGTAAATAAGAACATAAAACAAAACAATTATTTAAAGGAGATTTTTAAGTTTCTCTGCTAAAGAGTTCCAACTTCTAAAGAACATCAGGAAGAATTTCACTGCCTATAGAAGGGTATTTAACTAAGTTAAAAATGAAATAATTATATCTTGTAAAACTTTAGAAGGGAAAATATGAAACTAAAATAGGTATTAGCCCTTGTTACAGTAAACTACCATATAGGTGCCTAGGTTTTCCACGGCGAAATTCTTTCTGTTGTCTTGGAGAACCGTCTTAAAAGCGGAAAAAGATAAAGATACACCCGTTTACGTCACAAGACGTCATAGGGGAGTATTTCATAGCATCTTTTAGCTCCAGTGTTGACCATTCCAATTTTCCAATGAGATTAGGAAGATCTAAGAAATGTGCTCTTAGGAATGCTAATGCAGCATGGATCTCGTTGTTCTGGAGGAGCATCGAAGCTTTAGAAATGGCAGCTGCTTCATTCATATCCAAAGCGTCAACAATTGTTATTATGTTTTCCTCAGCGCGTTAAAATGGGGCTCTGGGGGAAGCGATACTCCTAGTAAAATTTCCCTTATGGAGGAAATTAGTCCATAAATTGTATCTTCTATTTTAAAGATTAGGTCTGTCTAGGTCATTCCATCATTATTTAGGTGATTTTAGGTGATATCATCCTGACTAGATTTTTTTAGGTACTTCCAAATTTGCATGAATGATAATACAAGACGCAAATCGTATAAAGAACCTATCATTATCATGTTTAGGAGAACGGAAAAAAATAGGTGAAAACCTAAGAATCCGGTCCCTAATTATAACAGAGAAATGTATGTAATTGTTTCTATTCTAATAACGTTGACAATGTTAGTTAACGTATTGAGTCTGCGAGTGGTGTTGTTACCAGGTATGTAAACAAAGCATCACGTGGACAAGCTAAGAGAGTTAAGAATGAGGGAGGAAGCGGTGAATTTCCTGTAGCTATTAGGTACTGTCAGATTCCTGTAAAGGCTGATTCTTATAATCTCCCGTTCTCCGGTATGTCACTGTTTAGATGTTTGTTACTTAAAATATTAAAATAAATGTTTGTATTCCAATCTTTACAGATGACACTAGGGGTAAGAACGGAACCGGGCTAAGATGACGCAGTTCCTGCGAGTCTGACTTTTTTTAGTTTCCTTGTCAATGTTTTCATAGCAGTCATAAGGGGAAAAAGATTTGTACTAAAAGTTATTAAAAAAATAGAAAACAACTTTTTACAAATACAAATTTTGGGTCTTTTTGCGAAGACCACATCCAGTTACTTTTGAAGTAGCAGTAGTGATTGTATCAGTGATTCAGCACATGCGCATGACTCCTATGCCTTCCTATTGGAGGATTCCGATGAGCAATTGTATTGGTTCTTGCTTTGAGTAAAGTAACCTTCAAAAGTGCATTAGCTTTTGTTTATGAAAAAGCTCTGTTTATGTTAGTGAGAAAAAATGAGTCTTTCACAATTAGTTCACGATGTTCCTGAGAAAGAAAAAGGATTGGTTTCTTAGTCGGAAAAATTAATAGAATTCTATTAATATTAGCAAGTCGGATAGACTAGAGTCGCTAAAATTAATAGAATTCTATTAATTTTAGCGAGTTGGATTGACTAGAGTTTTGATATCTTTTTTAGCGAGCGGAAACGCAAAGCACTTATGCCCATAATGCTAAATAATTGTAAAATATCCAAAAAGAGAGAGAGAAAAGAAATAAAATGTGTGTTTACAAATATCATTGTTTGTTATCTTCATAACTTGCAAAACAGTTAACTTTAATGCTTAATAACTTTTTTCATAGTTGAGAGAATTGATTTTGAAAATATTAACATTTTTATTAATATAAATTGCTTGCCATTATCTAATATGAATTATAACCGTAGATAACGAGTCAAGTAGTAATAGATAACCAGCAAAGAACTTGTAAGCTAATCAGTAAGCTTATCAGAGAGTACGAGTAACTGTTATAAATCACTACTGCTACTTCAAAAGTAACTGGATGTGGTCTTCGCAAAAAGACCCCAAATTTTTTTTAAATGCGCTTAAAAACTTTCAAAAATGTCATATAATTTTTCACATTATTATAAAAAGGTAATGGTTAATTTATCAGAAAAATCAGTCGCACGTTCGGTAATAATACAAAAAGTTGAATAAAATTTTAAGTAAAGAGAAATCAAATACATTTTAAATCTCTATTTCAGTTGATGATTTAAAATTTTGTTTTAAATCATCAATATAAATTATTGTGAGGTTGTAAAAAATAACGTTTTCGATGTATTTTTGCACGTAGAAATTGATTTTTTCAGTTTTTTGTAATTTTGATTTTTAAGAGTTTCATCCGTAAAAAAATTAAAAAAAAAAAAAAAAAAAAAAAAAAAAAAAACGTTAAATAGTTTATTTCGCCTAACCGGATCCGAACATCTAGAGCCTTCAGTTGTAAGATTTTCAAATTGTTCATCACTTATACGTAGGTGAGGGATTTTTTTTTTTTTTTAAAGCTACTTTAACATGGATTGCACTTTCCATAAGGCATTTATTTTTGTCTGTTACATTGTTATGTTGTTATGAAGCACATTCATAAATTCAACAATGTTATCAGCACAATTTGTTCGCATTCTGGTTGCTTTTCAGTTCTATATACACAAAGCTACATTAAAACATTTAAGGTATAACTGCTATTTGTGTAAAAAAGGTACGTGGTAGAAAAAAAAAAAAAAAAAAAAAAAAAAAAAAAAAAAAAAACGATTACAGTTTTGGAATAAGCACACCAAATTTAGTACATTAGACCTATTTTGAAATAATAGTGATTGGGCTCAATCTAGAGCAACAAATTAGCAACAAATTCTGGTACCAGTCTGAATTTCGTGAGACAATTAGATCAAAAGTTACGGGGGTGGCTGTGCTGGCGTAATATTACGCTAGCACATCCACGTTTTCTCGGAAATGGCTGGAGCGACAAATACGTGATTGGTGTCAATCTAGAGCAACAAATTAGCAACAAAGTCTGGTACCAATCTGAATTTCGTGAGACAATTAGATCAAAAGTTACGGGGGTGGCTGTGCTGGCTTAATATTACGGTAGCACAGCCAAATTTTCTCGGAAACGGCTGGAGCGACAAATTCGTGATTGGTGTCATTCTAGAGCAACAAATTAGCAACAAATTCTGGTACCAATCTGAATTTCGTCAGACAATTAGATGAATAGTTACGGGGGTGGCTGTGCTGGCGTAATATTACGCTAGCACAGCCACGTTTTCTCGGAAACGGCTGGAGCGACAAATTCGTGATTGGTGTCAATCTAGAGCAACAAATTATGGCACCTGTCTGAATTTCGTGAGACAATTAGTTCAAAAGTTACGGGGGTGGCTGTGCTGGCGTAATATTACGCTAGCACAGCCACGTTTTCTCGGAAACGGCTGGAGCGACAAATTCGTGATTGGTGTCATTCTAGAGCAACAAATTAGCAACAAATTCTGGTACCAATCTGAATTTCGTGAGACAATTAGATCAAAAGTTACGGGGGTGGCTGTGCTGGCGTAATATTACGGTAGCACAGCCACGTTTTCTCGGAAACGGCTGGAGCGACAAATTCGTGATTGGTGTCATTCTAGAGCAACAAATTAGCAACAAATTCTGGTACCAATCTGAATTTCGTGAGACAATTAGATCAAAAGTTACGGGGGTGGCTGTGCTGGCGTAATATTACGGTAGCACAGCCACGTTTTCTCGGAAACGGCTGGAGCGACAAATTCTTGATTGGTGTCATTCTAGAGCAACAAATTAGCAACAAATTCTGGTACCAATCTGAATTTCGTGAGACAATTAGATCAAAAGTTACGGGGGTGGCTGTGCTGGCGTAATATTACGGTAGCACAGCCACGTTTTCTCGGAAACGGCTGGAGCGACAAATTCGTGATTGGTGTCATTCTAGAGCAACAAATTAGCAACAAATTCTGGTACCAATCTGAATTTCGTGAGACAATTAGATCAAAAGTTACGGGGTGGCTGTGCTGGCGTAATATTACGGTAGCACAGCCACGTTTTCTCGGAAACGGCTGGAGCGACAAATTCGTGATTGGTGTCATTCTAGAGCAACAAATTAGCAACAAATTCTGGTACCAATCTGAATTTCGTCAGACAATTAGATGAAAAGTTACGGGGGTGGCTGTGCTGGCGTAATATTACGGTAGCACAGCCATGTTTTCTCGGAATCGGCTGGAGCGACAAATTCGTGATTGGTGTCATTCTAGAGCAACAAATTAGCAACAAATTCTGGTACCAATCTGAATTTCGTGAGACAATTAGATCAAAAGTTACGGGGGTGGCTGTGCTGGCGTAATATTACGGTAGCACAGCCACGTTTTCTCGGAAACGGCTGGAGCGACAAATTCGTGATTGGTGCCATTCTAGAGCAACAAATTAGCAACAAATTCTGGTACCAATCTGAATTTCGTCAGACAATTAGATGAATAGTTACGGGGGTGGCTGTGCTGGCGTAATATTACGCTAGCACAGCCACGTTTTCTCAGAAACGGCCTGAGCAACAAATTTGAAAATAGTGTAACAAATTAGCAACAAATTACTGAGTATGTTAGAAGCAGGAAATCCTTACAGAAAAGAAAGAAATAATAGATTGGATACAAAAATATTATGAAAATCTCTACTATGACCAGCCATATACTTTTGAAGAAGAAAAGCTAGAAAAATGGGACCCAGAGAAGGAAGCCATCCTCCCGGAAGAAGTAGAACATGCAGTAAGGAGCTTGAAGGATGAGAAAGCGGTAGGACTGGACGGCATTTCAGGGGAGATGATAAAAGCAGGAGGAGCTACAATAATTAAAGCCCTTGTAAAATTATTCAACCATTGCTTAGAGAAAGAATACTTTCCGCCAGAATGGGCTGAAGCACACCTACTACTACTACACAAAAAAGGCGACACAAAAAATTTGGACAACTTCAGGCCATTATCAATTCTAAGTGCACTGTATAAAGTTTTCGCCAAAATTCTTTACATCAGAATAAAAGAAGCTATAAATATAAACATCACTAAACACCAGGCAGGTTTTAGGAAAGAATTCTCCACAATAGACCATATTTTCGTAATAAACCAATTAATATATAGAGCTAAAGAATACAAATTCCCCCTGTGTCTACTTTTCTTAGATTATGAAAAGGCATTTGACTCCATTAAATTTAAGGCAATACATAACACATTACAAAATGGCGGCATCAATAGAACACTTACAAGTGTAATCACTAAAATGTACTTCCACTCCAGTGCAATCTTCCGGCTTGGGAATAAAGAGACAAAAATTAGGATATATAAGGGCGTGAAGCAGGGTGATATTCTATCCCCCGGCAAGTTCATAGGGGTGTTACAGGATTTGATGAATAGTTTGGAATGGGATGGAAAAGGGATAAACATAAACGGAGAATGGCTGAATCACTTAGAATTTGCTGATGACCAGATCTTAATAGGCACAAGCACAGAACAAGTCCAGGAAATGTTAAGCGAACTGATGGATAAAGGGAAGGATATAGGATTAAAGCTAAATCTAAAGAAATGTAAGGTCATGGTATTAAACATAGCAGGCACACTTGAAATTAATGGTACGGAATTAGAGAATGTCAATAGATTCAAATACCTTGGTCAACTAATATCACTGGATGATAGAAACATAGAAATAAGCAACCGATGTGCAGCAGCTTGGAAAGCCCTCCTTAAATATAAACAGTTTTATAGAGCCAAAACACCACCTGACTTAAAAAAGAAGCTATGGGAAAGCACTGTTCTGCCCACCTTATCTTATGGCTGTGAGTCCTGGGCAATAAGTAAGCAAACTTTAAGGAAGCTTCGTATCACAGTAAGAGGTATGGAACGCTATATCCTGCAGGTAACAAAAAAGGAAAGAAAAACAAGGAAGTGGATTAGGCTAAGGACCAAGTTTCCAGATATCGCACAAATTATCCACAGAAGGAAGTGGACTTGGGCAGGACACTTAGTGGGGAGCAAAATTGACAAGTGGTCGAAAAATATTATTAACTGGTACTCCGTGGCTTCCAGAGAAGCAGAGGACGACCTTCTATACCGTGGGACCAAGAAATGCGAATCTCATGTGGAGGAGCTACCTGGCAGAGTCGCAGCTGTAAGAAGTGAATGGAAAAGGCTTGGGGAAGCTCACTACCAAGCAAGGATAAAACCTGCAATTTACGGTTTATAGTCTACGAACTCTAAAAAAACCTCAGCAAGTTGCTGATTTTGTACATCAAGAGAAGAAAAATATCTGTTACATTTATAATAAGTAATATTAGTACAAATAAAGGTTTATTATTATTATTATTATTATTATTGATGGAGGGTCAGTTCAGGAAGAGGCTTATTAGGAGGGCAATACACAGCTGTTAGGGTGAAAGGGAAGGACAAGGTGTTCAAGGAAATAGCAGTGGATGGAAGAGACGGGGTGGGAGTCTGAGGAATAAGGTGATGACTAGAGCCCGGAAGTTAGGCAAAATGCCTTTTAGCGCGGTTCCTCCCTCCCCCATAGGGAGGAACCCCGCTTATAGGGTTGATACAATGAAACAATCCGGAAGTGCCGACTAGAACATTTCGCGTTTCAGAACCCCTAGAGACCGAAAATAACGGTGGTTCAAAGGACCCCGCCCTTTCCTAATGGAAAATGGCTTTCGGTCAAATTGAACGAAACTATGCTCTTAGATAGAGAAAGTCTTTCTAAACAAAAGTCTCCATGGGCACAAAACCAAAAAGTTAAAACTTTTGGTACTTTTGGGTATCCGAAGTTTTCCATTTTTAATTTTTGCAAAATCTCGAGATCTCTGGTTGAAAGGTTTCCCAATACTTTGGGCCAGGAAAAAAAAAAAAAAAAGTATCAATTATTTTTCGAAGACCTTTCAAACGACACCACATTTGACACTCCTGCCCCCCCCCCCTCCACCCACGGGGGCGAGGGGGAAGCTTTTTTTTGCAATTATTGTCTGTCCATTATCATTTGAAGATCTCTTCGAAGGCAATACACTGAAACCTTGCCTCACACCCTTACCCCCCCTCCACCCAAGGGGGCGAGGGGGAAGCTTTTTTTTTGCAATTATTGTCTATCCATTATCATTTGAAGATCTTTTCGAAGGCAATACACTAAAACCTTGCCTCACACCCTTACCCCACCCCCACCCCAACCCCACCTCCAGCTCGTATGTTTCAAAAAAAGGCCATTTTTCGCAAAAAAAAAGTGTTCCGTTAGCAGACTTTAACATTAGTAGCCCTGAAAAGGGCCGCTTTTTGTCTCTTAGAGTACTGTCAACTGTTTTGACTTTTCGTTTGCTATCGATCAGCTGCATCTAACGTATGATTCAGCAAGTAAGAAGTCGGATATTTGATGTTTTGATGATGACGAGCATATCCCAAGGGGTTGGGGGTGGGGTAAGGGTGTGAGGTAAGGTTTCAGTGTATTGCCTTCGAAAAGATCTTCAAATGATAATGGATAGACAATAATTGCAAAAAAAAGCTTCCCCCTCGCCCCCGTGGGTGGAGGGGGGGGGGGGGGGTAGGAGTGTCAAATGTGGTGTCGTTCGAAAGGTCTTCGAAAAATAATTGATACGTTTTTTTTTTACTGGCCCAAAATCTTGGGAAACCATTCAACCAGAGATCTCGAGATTTCGCAAAAATTAAAAATGGAAAACTTCGGATACCCAAAAGTACCAAAAGTTTTAACTTTCGGGTTTTGTGCCCATGGAGACTTTTGTTCAGAAAGACTTTCTCTATCCAACGAGCATAGTTTCGTTCAATTTGACCGAAAGCCATTTTCCATTAGGAAAGGGCGGGGTCCTTTGTATATATATATATATATATATATATATATATATATATATATATATATATATATATATATATATTTATTTATATATATATATATATATATATATATATATATATATTTGTCTGTTCGCTCTCTAGATAGAAGACGAATGGTCCGATTTTGATGAAATTTGGTACAAAAATCCTTCGTCCAATTTGAAAGGTCAAGTTCGTTAACCAGCAAAATCCGCCTACTGGAAGATGGCGTTTAGAGCGAAATTCGCGCAAAAAAAATCGTAACGCTTACGTTTTTGAGTTCATAAGCTTGTAAGTACTCGTTTTATATGATTCCTGGGCTAAAAAAAACGAATGAAACCATTTTCAAGGCGATAGCTTTAACCGTTTTCGAGAAAATTGGAAAAATATTTTTTGAATGCCGTTTTTGGTTTGGGTACTTAGAATCATGGGATTCAGTTGAAACATTTTCTGCATGTTCTACTTTCATCAAAACTAATATGTTGAAATTTTGGTTACGTTTGGAGTTAAGGAAGGGTTAGAATAAAATATTTTATTAACAGACATAAAAAGTTTTAGTAACTTTGTTTACTTTCATTAATATCTCGAAAAAGATTGGGAATCTTGGTAAACAAAAGAATACCATTAGAAAGCTTATTAAATGTTCTAAAAAAAAGGTTCTAATGAAAGTTTTGATTAGGCGATGTCAATCGGAGAAATAAGAGCTTAAATCTTTAAAGTAATTGATTTCGCTTATTCGAACTATTCTTTTTGTCTGTTTTTTATTCCTTGTTATTTTTTAATTGCTTATTGTTGGATAATGTATTTGAAAATAAAACAGGTTAAGAAAAATAAGAAAAACAATTTAATGTTAGAGATATGGATTTCCAAGATATATAGCTTTTCAACTGCCTAGCGTCCTTCCTAGGGAGGGTTCTTTGTCTTTGATTTTGGTACTTAGAATTATGGGATACAGTTGAAACATTTTCTGCATGTTGGAGTTTCATCAACACTAATATGTTGAAATTTTTGTTACGTTTAGAGTAAAGGAAGGGTTAGAATAAAATATTTTATTAACAGACAAAAAAAGTTTTGGTAACTTTGTATAATTTCGTTAGTATCTCGAAAACCGTTGACAATCTTGTGAAGCGGAAGATTACCATTCGGAAGCTTACTAAATGCTCTACAAAAAAGGTTCTGAAGAAAGTTTTAATTAGGCGATGTCAATCGGAGAAAAAAGTGCTTAAAGCTTTAAATTAATTGATTTCGTTTATTCCAATGGTTCTTTTTGTCTGTTTTATTTCTTGTTATTTTTTAATTGCTTATAGTTGGATAATGTATTTGACAATAAAAATGGTTAAGTAAAATAACAAAAACAATTTATTGTTAGAAATATAGATTTCCAAGATTCCAAGACCTTGTCACTAGCGGGTCTGTTTCTAGTGTAGCGGACCCTTCCAGGTAAGATTGTAAATCATGACCTTTCAAGACTTTACTACTCACAGGAATGGCCTTAGTGACCTTAAGGGTTGACACGCCATCATAATAATTAATTTTTAAAAAAAGACTGGTGGAACCAAAATAATAACTGCTTCTATTTTAATCTTTCCAAATTAGACTAGGGATATGAACGGAACCGCGCTAAGATGATGCAGTCCTGCGAGACGGACTTTTTTTATCTGAATGGGATGTATTGAAGAATCAGATAGAAATAAATATGTTTCAGTGCATTTAGGAAGTGTAAAGACAATTTTTATTTTGCCTTTTTTGCCTATTTTGGCTATTTTAAGATTTAATGCCTTTTTTACTATTTTTTTCTGGGATTTAAACATTTTAAAAAGCACCGTTCATCGAAGACAAAAAAGTTTGCACAAGTTAAATTACATATATCCGTCACAAATATCTATTCGAGAGCTCATTTTCCCAACCCATGGATTTAACCTCTATAAATAACAGATCCTTCCTTAGTAGAAGGAATGATGAAGCATAATGAATACCAGGATAGAGTCACGATGAGAGAAGTACGTCACTTCTTCTTCCTCACACCCCTTTTGCTGTGACGATAGTTAGTTAACTGGTACTCCGGATTTCGAAATATTAAGATATTGCAGAGGAAGGGAGGAAATAACTTCCCTCTAACAGGACAATTATAAAATAAGCTGTTAGTCTACTGTTGAACTTCTTAAAGACAGCTCGTGTGTTCGTTCTCACTTATTTATCATGCAGAAAGTTTCATCGTTGCGTGGTAAATTACATAGCTATGTTCGCGAATTCGGTTCGGATTTACTTTCTACTGATGGAGCTATACTCTTCTGCAAAGTCAGTGAAAAATCTATCAATCACGATAAAAAGTATTTTATTACTCAAAATTTCGCAACAACGAAACATAAATCTAGGATAAATACTGTTGGTCCTAAGATTAATTTAATTGCAACAGCAGTTACAACATCCAGCAGGCAATCTCAGTTTTCCCTGGATCTATGCAAAGCTTTCTTGGACTCAGGAATTCCGTTCTGGAAACTGGAAAATCAATCTCTGAGGACATTTCTGCAAAAGTACACTAAAGAAGAGGTTCCATACGAGAAAAACGTATTTAAATATCACCTTTCAAGAGACGATGCAGAGGGTTCGACTCAGAGTTGCAGAAAAGAAGATCTGGATCTCCATTGATGAAACTACGGATGCAATGGGACGTTACATAGCCAATGTTATCATTGGAACCATGGAACCAAAGCAAACTGACTTATCATCAGTATATCTTTTGACGACAGAGGAGATGGAGAGACCAAATGGTACCACAGTGGCACAGTTGTTTACCAATTCACTAATGCTACTCTGGCCGGACAGAATACGGCATGATGAGGTCCTACTTTTTGTCACAGATGCAGCACCTTACATGAAAAAAGCAGCTAAAGCCTTACGAGTTCTCTTTCCTAAAATGCTCCACCTCACTTGTCTAGCACATGGCCTCCACAGAATCGCTGAAGAGATAAGAAGTTTGTATCCTCACGTGGATAAATTAGTTTCTAACGCCAAGAAAATCTTCCTAAAATCACCCTCTCGACTCCGGGTTTTTAAGGACATAGCACCAGAGCTGGCTTTACCTCCTCAGCCAGTTCTTACCAGAGGGGAACCTGGATCTCAGCAGTAATATATTACTGCAACAACTTGGACAAGATACGTGAGGTAGTTCATGCAGTATCAGTAGACGAAGTTAGTTCAGTTCGCGAGGTAAAAAAGTTGCTGGACCAAGAAGAGCTTAGCAATGATCTGGCATTTATAAAAGCACATTATAGTGTGATACCGGAAGCAATCTTGAAGTTAGAGAAAAGAGATGATTCGCTGGTATCATCTATGGGGATCTTCGAAGATGCTGTAAATCAACTGCTCCAAGCACCAGGAGAAAAAGGAAAGAGTGTCAGTGAAAAAGTTAAACGTGTTCTGAGTGCTAATGTGGACATCGAAAAAATTAAGAACATTCTTAATGTTCTGAAAGGCGAAAATTCTGTTTTAACTGGCATGTGTCCTTTCGATGTAGCTTGTTTCAAATCACTTCAGTGGAAGTAGAACGTTCCTTTTCCATGATGAAAAACATTCTTTCTGACAAGCGTCTGTCTATGACAGTTGATACTTTAAAAAAGCATCTTGTTGTAGCTTGTAATCAGGGAAAGTAAGAGTAAGTACAGTATTTAAAATGCACCTTTTAATTGATAATTAGCAATGAGATTCCTCTTTGCCTTCACTCCTTGTAAATACCTATTTTAATTAAAGTACTTTTATTTATTTCAAGTGCCTTTTTGCCTGCCTATTTTAACCAAAATTAAATGCCTAACTTCCGGGCTCTAATAATGAGTAAGATTCATCTTTGCCTTCACTCCTAACAAATGCCTATTTTAACTAAAGTACTGCCTATTTTCAGTATTTTAACTGCCTTTTTGCCTGCCTATTTTAACCAAAAATAAATGCCTAACTTCCGGGCTCTAGTGATGACTTAGAGTTCGGCGTATCAAACCTTCAATAGTTAGAAAAGTTTTATTTCACATAGCGCTTTCGAGATTCAATCTCATCATCAGTGCCTCTTGACAACAACATAACAAATAAAAAACCAAATCTACAAACTAAAATAAAACATTTTATATGTGCATTTTAAGAAAACATTTTTAGTCACTCTCCCCTCTATATATTCATGGACTATATAGAGGGGAGATTCATAATGTCGCAGAGAAACCCCTTCTTGAAATACATCGACTTCTATGGAAGATACGTTGATGATATATTGATATCTTTCTCCGGGAATCAACAAGAAGTAAACGCCCTACACTCCTACGTCAATGGCTGCCACAATTCTCTCAAGTTTGCTCTTGAAGTTGAAAATGAGGGAGTCATAAGATTCCTTGATCTCGAAATAAAGAGAGAAAACAATAAGCATTCTTTCAAAACCTTTAGGAAGCCAAGTGCTACTGACATTTTAATTCCAAACGACTCTCACCACCACCCACAATATAAAATATCAGGAATCATATTTTTGATTGATCGCCTAATAAACACCCCATTGTCTCCCGATAATGTTGAAAATGAACTCTCTTTTATCAAAAACATAGCAAAAAGCAATGGATACCAGGAGTCACTAGTTAATAAACTAATGGAAAGAAGGTACAAGAGAAAAATAGACCTACAAGTATCAGGAGAAAGCAACGCCCCGATAAGCGACGTCTACCCAGTTAGCTTACCTTACCTAGGTGAAATATCTGAAAAGGTAGGAGCTAAATTAAAAAAACTGGGAATAAAAACTGCTTACCGAAGTAGGGGCTCTCTTGCGAGAAAGCTCTCGAAAAGTAAGGACCCGGTCGATCCTCTTGACAGATCAGGAGTGTATCGAGTATCTTGTGTTACCTGTGGTTCATTATACGTGGGTGAGAGTGGTAGAAAAATCAGGACAAGACTTAAAGAACATTTCACCAAGCAGGACTCCATAGCTAAGAAGCATGTGATTCAGGAAGAGCGTGACGCTAACGCCCTTGACTTTCAACTCCTCCATAGCTTAAACAAGGGCAGAAAATGTACATGTTGGAGAATATCGAAATTAAAGCTGATGTGGCGCATTCCCAAAGAACTATTAATGTTAAGGGAGACGGTGACGTGCTCAGATATGTCCCAGCAGCCTGCATACAGAGCATATGCAAGTTAAGCCAGTCTGCCGTGAGAGCCTCACGTGTGCACAGACACAATCTATAGGTCCGTTTTTGTTTTTTTTATTTTTTTATTCTCAACACTAATATTCTCTTCTTCCTGTTTTGCTTCCTTTTATCTGTTGTTGTTAAGGCTTAATCCTTTAATTATATTTTTATTTATTCTTGGACTTCAAATCTTGTAATTCAATTTTGTTTTTAATTTATTTCATTTTATTATGAATTCTAACTTTTACTGTTTTTATGCTAGTGACTAAAACGTTTTCTCAAAATGTACATATAAAATGTTTAGCACGTATGCCCAAAAGCGACAGCTTATGACAGGTCAGCTACGACAGGTGAGTCTAAATTTCAATTACACTCCTTCGTTAAGGATTATTGCGCATGCGCATGTTTACAAATATGCTGTTAACGCCGTATATTATAGCCTCCATAACAGTGAACTTTAGTGCTTAATAACTTCTTTCCTAGTTGAGAGCAACTTTTTTTTTTTTTTAACGGATTCGTGTTTAGTGCATCAAAATACGTTATAGTGCAAACTTTGAAGAAAATCGGTGCTGAGGAACCTTTACTTTAGTAATTTGCATTGATTCTGAACACTCAAATTCTACTTGTTGTCATTTTCTTCAAGTAACTAAGTAAAGTGTATAGCGTATACTCAAAACCTTTTCAATTTTATACAATGCCAAATAAGCAACAGGCTTTCTATAGAATACCTAGGCATTATATAGAATGCCTAGGCAATGTGTTTAATACGATGCAGAAACTAATACATTCTATACTTGGCCTAAACCACTCAGGCATAATGCCTGGATTCTATACTTTGCATGTAACATATACACTCAGCAGCAACACAAACCGGCAACTCGGATTATTGTCGGTTCTGCCCGAAACTCCAATAAATCTGTGTATTTTCTAATTTATAGTAAAAATTAGATGTCAAAAATATTATTACTGAACAAGTAATTATTAAAAAATATACAAATGATTAATAATTAAAAAAACAACCATATAACACTTAATTATTGATTTTATTAACGTTTTCGACAGAGGATGGCTCTGTAAGGGCCAGAACAATGGCTGTCCCGAGCATTATCTCCCTGCCTTATTAATTAATAAGGGATTATTTCAGTGAACTTACAAGGGAAGTATACAAAGGTGGGGTCGCCAATTTGGCCCATTTTTTTCTGGCAATTCTGGATCGAAAAAAGAGCGTATATAATGGGCGGGGGGCTGAGGGGGCTGCAACCCCCCGGAAATTCTAATCTGATCGGTTAAAATGTGTAATAAACCCTTAAAATAAATTAAATAAGATCACTTAGTCCATCAAAAATTTTTTATGTTGAGTGTAATAGCGTTTTACTTGTTTAAAACTATTCCAAGTTCAAAATTGTTAGTATTCCATACCCCCGAAATGGTCTCAGCCCCCCCCCATAATTATTTTCTATATACGCCCATGCTGAGAATTGTTTTGACAGATTACTGACAAAAACGAAAACATCACTAAAAATCGACAAGTGAAGTAAAAAATATCATAAAACGTCATAAACAAAATCTACCATAAAACGTCATTGGCAATACTTATGGACACAACTAACTGACAATAAACTTCGGACCATAAAAAATACAGTTGAGGAATGGCCATCCAGTCTTCGCGACAATAAACGAGAAGAAGTTGTTCTCGCTCGTTTACGAATTGGACATACTCGACTCACCCACGAATTTCTTATGACAAGACGCCACAAACCAATATGCAACATATGTAACACAGAACTTACGATTAAACATTTACTGACTGACTGCCAGAGAAGAGGCAATTACAACATCCCGTATGATATGCATGAACTCCTTGGCAATGATAGCCAGTATATCAACACTATACTGACCTACCTCAAGAATACAGGACTATACAACCTTATTTGATGAACGTCTGCAATGTTGGCTTATAAGATATTATATTTCCATTGATACTAAGCTCTATTTATAGGTGAACCATAAGTCTAAACCATTACATGACCACACACACTTCCAACACCAATAACCATGCTGATTTCCTGGGATAGCTAAGTTCGGAGGATACTGTTCTTTGTGTTGTCACCATTGAAGCGGGACACAAAAAATAAAATAAATAAAAAATATCAAAAGTGTCCGTTTATTTCTTGCCGTGTATGTGTATGTGTATATATGTATATATATATATATATATATATATATATATATATATATATATGTGTATTTTCATTCGAGTAACAGCGGGAATTGGCTATACACGTATTTGATAATTACATCTTTGTAAGTAATAAGCTCACTTTACTTGCCCATTTCTGGATGAGCCATGTGGTAAATACACATCAATATAACAAATGTTTTTGAAACGTTTTGTTAGTTCACCCCCTATAACAAAATAGAGTTCTAGGCTAAACATTTCAGGCAATATTTCGATAGAGCAAACCCTGTTTGCTTGACGTTTCGACTTTGTTAGGCTGATTTCAAGCACTAAATGGAAACAGGATAATCCTCTTGTACGATACAACTCCTGCGCCCCCCCCCTCTTCTTATCTTATCTAGGAAAAACATATTAAATGCTGCGCCTTCTTCTAATTCCGCCATGTTGATCAATAGCAAACCGCAATCCCTTTGATCTTATTGAAGCCTTGTAAGTTGCAAAGCAGCTGGTATATCTCTCATCTCTAACCTTCCTAACAACATCCCTTTGCATAAAGGTCTCGTCTTGACCACTTGATCTGCCTACACTGATTTCAACATCCCAGTATCTCAATCTCCCAACAATCTACCTTACTTTCAAACGCCTTATGCAATGCAGATATGTGTTTATTTTGCAGCATATGCTTCTAGGCAATAAGTGCCAGGCTATCTACAGGTTGCTACAATTATATTTTTTAATCACCCATGTCTGAGGAAGGAATTCTTTCCGCGATCTCTTTGCAGAAAGTCAACCTGGCTCAAGCGGGACTCAAACTCGCATACAACACTTTGGAATCCAGTTTGCTAGTCACCGGACCGGGAGGATTTGTATATATATATATATACATATATATATATATATATATATATATATATATATATATATATATATTTGTTTGATGTTATTTTTCGTCGCTGGGATAGTATTTTTGGATGGAACGGCATTTTTCTCGATCTGGGCGCCTTTTCTCCTCTCTAGCCCCAGTATCGGCGGACCAATGATGTTGAAGCTCCCTGGTGTAGTTGGGATTCTGGCCGTTGGAAGCGCAGATGGTATTGCGTCTTTTTTTTTTTTTTTTTTTCTCCCGCTTCTATTTTCCTCGCCGTAAGGGTTTATATGTTTGATGTTATTTTTCGTCGCCGGAATAGTATTTTTGGATGGAACGGCATTTCTCTCCAGCAAAGGCATTCCCTTGGCTATCACCGAGGAAGAAACAACTAACACCTGGCTGAAGAAGATGGAGATGAACCCATCGAAATATTCCAGGACGAAGTGAGGAGGAGAACCACCGCTGGAGAGAAATGCCGTTCCATCCAAATATATATATATATATATATATATATATATATATATATATATATATATATATATATATTGAGAGGTAAATCCTTGATGGACAAGGAGATAACCAAGTAGTGTCGGACTCCAAAGTAATAAAAACCGCCCCATCTTATTCTTCGCGATCATGATGGAAAGCGCTCTCGAATTACTTCATCATGATAGCTATCTAATTAACTTCTATTGTTTATTTACTTCTCCTCCGTCTCCACGATAGTCCTGACCGCGCTGTAGGAATAGTCCCATGATTTATCAGAAGTTAGGTCTCTCATCATATTGTCACCATCAAATGTCTTTTGGATGATACTTTTCCTCCTCGGGCATACAAAAAGGAGTGGATACATACTTCACTATTAGCTCTATTTCGTTTAAGTAATCACATACTTTCTAAAGCATCCGTGTCCAGATAAATCTTGAGTGAGGATATATATATATATATAGCTGATCCGGCGAATGTTGTTTTGCCGTATAAGTTATTTCTAGTGATTATTTTGACAGACAAATAAAAAATAACTAACTTATTTTAGGTGTGTAGGGATGTGGTCTATGGATGAAAGAGGAGTATAGCGCTTTGAACGATGACGGCCTATAAAAATAACCAAACATCCATTTTTTTTGGATCATTGTACTTCTTGTATATCTCGTTCACTAATTATGACAATAAAAAAGAACAATATCAATCTCTTAGTGCAATGAAGCGTACGATATTTTTGATTAGTCCATCATTAGTTAATACAAACAAACTGGATGGTTTACCCGGTGAGAACAAGCCACGTATAATCGGCCGTGTGAAGAACACGGTGTGCTCAAATCTAAGCAACAAACAGACACCGATTAGCTTTGCGACTTATTGATTATCATTGCGAATGCCAATCTAATTGGAAATTCAGCGTGTTTGCTAAAATTGGCAGATCTGCGGGATTATTCATGGCCAAAAACTGTGTAGGGAGTTAGAGAAAGCTTATTGTGTGAGAAAGACAGGAGGCCGGCTTCGTTCTCATCCTTTCTCCATGCTGTTTACTGGGTGAGGAGTGACACGGTATACCTGGCCTGGTGGGAATAACTGATCGGGGATAATTTATCATTTATCGACCACCGAGGGTTGATAATTATTGAAGTAGTCATATCGCTATTATGAAATGAGTATTGGGGGCAGGAGGTTAATAATTTACTTACTAGAACAATAGGGTTAAATACAGAAATATAAAGATATCAATATTTATTGATCATTTTTCTGTTACAAATACAAATAGTTTCATATAATTAGTTCTGACTGTTTCTAGGCCTGACAACGTTAGTATGCTTGATGACGACATCCTGTACCATCATGTTGGGCGTGAGAAACTGCTGTATTGTGTCGACTCGGTCCCTGGGCAGACGGTCGAAAGGGAATCCCATGGGCCGCTTGTCGGGATACAGGCTATCTCTTATCCCGCAGAAGCTCGCCGCGTCAGTGCACATTCGCGAGTCACTTTTCTGTGCGACCTGAAATCAGAGATACTTTAATAAATAGAACAAGGGAGAGACGTAGATTCTCAGAATGGATGCCTGTGTGAACGCAGGCGCAATTCAGTGCGATGAATAGATAATATGCCAGAGTAATTTCAACCTCATGCGAGAATATGCATGAAGACGTTTCCCATTGTTGTCAAACCCCCGATTTTGCGGGGGGGGGACATGTAGGTACACGAATAATTTTCGTGTCGGTACCATTTTTGAAAGTATGTTTTTTTTGTGCTGAGTCGTTCATTTGGGTTAACGGCTTGAATAAGATAATTATAGTGTAAAATATCCGGAATTATGAGTTTTGGGGGGTTAGGCTTACACAAAAAGTGCACAGGTTTTTCCGACCCCGGATTCGGATTCAGCGACCCCAAAATATATAGTAAACATGGTCTGCTCTCTGGGTCTGAATTTTGTTTTGTGTGGCTATGTAATTTAAACAACTGGAATTTACTATTAAAACTTATCGAAAAAAGTATTATTTCTTTAGTTCATTTTATAAACATCTAATTTCTCAGAGTAATTGGTATATTAACCATTCCTTCTAGGTCTTCCAATGGAACTTAAGGAATGTAAAAGGAAGATTGGGAATTTATTAGACAAGGGGGGTGACGAGGTAGAACGTAGCGGAATTTCTGATAGACTCATCTAGGTTTAGATAAAAGGAATGCCCAAATTATTATCAACACAAAGATTTCAAACATGGATCCTGATTTTTAAAGAATTGTTTATTTTATTAAATAAAAAATTCCAAACTCGCGTCATGTTCGCACGTTTTCGTTCTTAATCCTGGTAGTATTTGGAACGCTTGGAATAAAAACAGTAAATATGTATTTTGTTTTGATATTTTGTGAAAAATTTAAACATTTACTCCAATTAAATATTGAAGAAAAGCATAATAGGCCAACAATTTACAATAAACTGACAATGGGCGAATCTAGAAAAATTATCCACTACAGCTCTTCCCTTATTCTTAAGGAAACCTCAAAAACATATTTTTTGATGAACTTAACTTATTTTACTGAAACAAAAATTACTAAAAACTAAGAAAACTGATGAAAGCACAGATAATAAAACTTTCAAAGGAACGAAACCAGCACTTTCGACGTTAAATCACTGATTTCTCTGACGAAGATCGGTCTCGAAAAACATTTAAGACGTTTTTCTAGGAAATTGAGTTACCTTTTGAATCGTTACCACAATATATATATATATATATATATATATATATATATATATATATATATATATAAAAATGCACAAAAATTGTTATGTGTGTTTATAAACAATTTTACTTACTCAACATTATAGTTTAGATCAATGTCAAAGGATCTTGTTAGTAAAACGAAAATTTTGGTTTTCGAATTATTTCTGGAAAGCAGTTCTACATGACTACATTCTATGGACGATGTCAAGTTACATTATAAAATTTACTTAGAGGCCATCAAACCAAAAACAGTAATCACATTTATTTTTTACACGTGAATTCCGCCAAAAATCAGTGTTTCGATAGACGGATCCTGCTGATTAACGAACATGACATCTCGTTTAAGAGAAGTATTTTTGTATCAAGCAAAATCGAATCATTTTTTAGAGTGTGAACATATATATATATATATATATATATATATATATATATATATATATATATATATATATATATATATATATATATGTGTGTGTGAGTGTGTGTGTGTATGTGTGTGTGTGTGTGTGTGTGCAAATATGAATTTGGGTATATATACATGTGTTTCTTTATTTTTCGAGTAGTTTTGAAAAATGTAGGAGAAAGAGGAAACACCGACTTTGGAAACTTAATAGCGCAAGTTTTTTTTTTTTTTTTTTATTAACCAATAACGTATCAAAGCGGACTTGATGAGAGGTACCATTGACCTTATGGTTTTTTTTCGATAGCACCTTTCAAACGGTTTAAGCGTATTTTCAATTGTTGTCCGCATAGTCGAGTAGCCCTGTATATTGATACGTAATGTATATTGGCTACATGTATGTAACTGCTACCAATCATTGTAACATGACATCAAGTCAATGGGATAACGGAATGATGAAGTTACATCCAGCAGCTAATGCGAATTCTCTGTAACCGATACTCGGATTTATCTGCCAGACGTGACTTTCCTCTACCGACAGCGCTACATACGAGACCAGGAGCATTAATAAACCTGATACTCTTGTTCACAATGCTCGGTGGGAATCCCAACACTTCTATCCCCTCACAAAAATATGTATTCCAACAGTTCCAATGATAATATTCAAAACCAGCCAATTCTGACTACAAGGAAGATCTGTCCTACACTTTTGAAAGCAGAGAGGCAACAAAAACTAGTGAAATGACTGAAAAAAATAAACAAAACGTGTCATAAGATTTTTTAGTTAGTAAGAGAATAGAAAATAAACTTATTTTGGCACAATAATTACGACTTACAATAATTATAATGTTTTTATTTATTTATAATTATTATAAAAAAATAAAAATATTAGACGTCAACCTCTACTTGTCACAGAAGTTAAACGGTCACTCAGCACTTACAGAGCGGCTTTTTAACATGAAAATTTCATATAGCTAAGATTTCTTAATTTTGCATCAAAAGGGTGAGGAAAAAAGTGTAACGGAAGTGACGGAATTTTTGTTTGCAGAAAATTACGGAGGGAAGTTCAATTCTTAACCCATTCGACAACGTAAACTACTTTTGTGTCAGGAACCCTGCGTAATCCATGGCCCATCTACTTTTTACCAAGGGCATCTTCTTGCGATATGTTGTGATTAGTTTTAGCACTTTCCTCCGAAGGAAAGTAGCTATTGAGGTTGCTCTCATGACGGAATTTTTGAAAAATTTCTTCAAATCTTTATCGATCCTACCTAGCATTCAATTAGCAAACAATTGAACGAGTTCGTTAACCACCAAAATCGGTCCACCGGAAGGGGGGGGGGGGGTTTACCCCGAACCCAAAACACTAATTTGTCCATGCCAGCCGTAATATTTGTTATATTTCAACGAAACTTGGTATTCGTAGAGGTAATATAGAGAGAAAAGTGAGGTGTAAAAATAAACTAAATAGGTTCATTAGGAGGGAGGGGGGTTTACTCCGGACCCACAATACCAATTCGCCACTACCAGCCGTGATTTTTGTTATATTTCGACGAAACTCGGTATTCGTAGTGGTAATTTACAGGTAAATATGTGTTCTAAAAATAAACAAAATCGTTTCATTAGGGGGGGGGGGTTACTCGGGACCCAAATTACAAATATACTTATACCGGTCGTAATTTCTGCTGTATTGTAACGAAATGCGGTATACGTCGTGGGTAACTCATGAGACAGACGTTTTGTAAAACTGATCTAAATGGGTCTATCGGAAAGGGGGTTTACTTTGTAATATATTTCAATAGAATAAGCCACCAGGCGTAGGTTCGCAAGGCCGCCGCAAGGAGCGCTATCTCCCACTAGAGGGACTGTATCCTGTTCCTGCGTCAGATGAAAAGGCGAAAATATGAAGTTTTTTGTATTAATGAAGTAGTGTAGTAGGTTCCATGTGTAAACATAACTCAGGAAGCAAATTAATTACAAAATTAATAATTGAACACTTACTCATTACAAAATTAAAAAGTCCGACTCGCAGGAACTGCCTCATCTTAGCGCGGTTCCGTTCTTATCCCTAGTCTAATTTCGAAAGATTAAAATAGAAGCAGTTATTATTTTGTTGAGAGGAGATCGTTGACCGTTGATGATGCAAGGTAGGGATTGTCCGGGTTCGGTCACTGCTACTTAATAATACATACCCCATATGTGTATGTATGTGTATGTATACATATATATATTATATGTATATATATATATATATATATATATATATATGTTAGGTATATTTACATAGATATGTGCTTATATTAGTGTTAAATATGTCCTACTTGTATTTACAGCCCTGATGAAGGCTTGAAGTTCAAGCCGAAACGTCGGCACAATAAAACCATTTTTACGATAAAAGTAGCAGTGACCGAACCCCGACAGTTATTGTTTTGGTTCCAACAGTCTTGAAAGGTAGGATTTACAATCTTACCTGGAAGGGTCGGCATCACTAGAAACATTCCCGCTAGTTACAAGGTCTTGGAATCTTGGAACTCTATATTTCTAACAATAAATTGTTTTTGTTATTTTACTAAACCTGTTTTATTTTCGAATACATTATCCAACTATAAGCAATTAAAAAATAACAAGGAATAAAAAACAGACAAAAAGAACAGTTCGAATAAGCGAAATCAATTACTTTAAAGCTTTAAGCTCTTATTTCTCCGATTGTCATCGCTTAATCAAAACTTTCATTAGAACCTTTTATGTAGAGCATTTAATAGGCTTTCTAATGGTATTCTTCCGTTTACCAAGATTTTCAACCGTTTTCGAGATATTAATTAAGTTCCCAAAATTTACATTATTTCTAGCAACAGAAAATTGGTCTCATTTTGCATATCCTGTTTTACACACAACATTTTCCCAACATAAGAAATTACAAAAATAAAAAGCAATAAAAAACAAAGGGAAAGAGACAAAAATTACAAAAAGAACGACAAAAACCCGTTCTTAAGAACAAAACAGACGTATTTGAAGTTTTAAGCACTTATTTCTCCGATTGACATAACCTAATCAAAAATAGTTTTAGAATATTTTTTGTAGAGAATTTAGAAAGCTTTCAAATAGTTTCCATCCACATACCACGATTTCCCAACCGTGTTCGAGATATTAATGTAAGTATACGAAGTTACCAAAATTTTTTATGTCTGTTAATAAAATATTTTATTCTAGCCCTTCCTTAACGCCAAACGTAACAAAAATTTCAACATATTAGTTTTAATGAAAGTAGAACTTGCAGAAAATGTTTCAACTGAATCCATTGATTCTAAGTACCCACACCAAAAACGGTATTCAAAAACTATTTTTCCAATTTTCTCGAAAACGGTTAAAGCTATCGGCTTGAAAATGGTGTCATTCGTTTTCCTAGCCCAAGAAGCCTATAAAACGAGTACTTACAAGCTTATGAACTCAAAAACGTAAGCGTTACGATTTTTTTTGCGCGAATTTCGCCCCAAACGCCATCTTCCAGTGGGCGGATTCTGCTGGTTAACGAACTTGACCTTTCAAATTGGAAGTCGGATTTTTGTACCAAATTTCATCATAATCGGACCATTCGTCTTCTATCTAGAGAGCGAACAGACAAATATATTTGGCGTTTGGGGCGAAATTCGCGCAAAAAAAATCGTAACGCTTACGTTTTTGAGTTCATAAGCTTCTAAGTACTCGTTTTATATGATTACTGGGCTAGGAAAACGAATGAAACCATTTTCAAGGTGATAGCTTTAACCGTTTTCGAGAAAATTGGAAAAATATTTTTTGAATACCGTTTTTGGTTTGGGTACTTAAAATCATGGGATTCAGTTGAAACATTTTCTGAATGTTCTACTTTCATCAAAACTAATATGTTGAAATTTTGGTTACGTTTGGAGTTAAGGAAGGGTTAGAATAAAATATTTTATTAACAGACATAAAAAGTTTTGGCAACATTGTATACTTTCGTTAATATCTCGAAAAAGGTTGAGAATCTTGGTAAACGGAACATTACCATTAGAAAGCTTACTAAATGCTCTACAAAAATAATTTTGATGAAAGTTTTGATTAGGCGATGTCAATCGGAGAAATAAGTGCTTAAAACTTTAAAGTTTATTCGAACGGTTCTCTTTGTCTGTTTTATTCCTTGTTGTTTTTTAATTGCTTATAGTTGGCTAATGTATTTGACAATAAAACTGGTTAAGTAAAATAACAAAAACAATTTATTCTTAGAAATATAGAGTTCCAAGACCTTGTAACTAGCGGGACCGTTTCTAGTGTTAGCCGACCCTTCCAGGTAAGATCGTAAATCAAGACCTTTCAAGACTGGTGGAACCAAAATAATAACTGCTTCTATTTTCATCTTTCCAAATTAGACTAGGGAGAAGAACGGAACCGCGCTAAGATGAGTTCCTGCGAGTCGTACTTTTTAGAATATAAGAATAGGAAAGTTTGGGGATTCATGTATTTATTTAAATTTTTTTTTGTTTTTTTTTTTTATCATTTTGAAGGGTGTATTCAACCGCGGGAGGTCATGGGCACCCAAAGAAAGGAAGGAATCTCTTAAATCAATCTTAAATATATTGTTTTAATTTCATTTTATGGAAAATGAATAATTGAATTCAAGAAGAACAAAAATAAATAAATTAAACAATATTTAAATTTTAACTTCCATTTATAATTTACAACAGGCAGTATTTGGTAAAAATTATTTGATAAACTAAGAACATACATTGATTAGAACTTATTACTATTAATTTTCCTAAACAATTTCTTTATTTATTCACCGAAAAAGATTGTGAATTTAAATTCTGAGGGGGAGGGGGGGCTAAGCCCCCCCAAGGCCCTCTCTTTAGCCGCCACTGTTCGTTATAAATAATAAGATAATCCACATGGTAAGAGAGAACACCACTTCCAGTATTAGTTAAGTGTGGCGTGTGGGTTAGGAATCTTTTTTTTTTTTTTTTTTTTTTTTTTTTTTTTTTTTTTTTTTTTCATCTGTTGTCAACCACCAAGCGGTTATTAAACACATGTTTTAAGAGCTAGGAGCTGTACTGCTGTATTAGTAATTAATGTACTAGTTTTTAAATTTAAGATTCGCGAATAATGATGCAATTTTTTAGTAATGAAGTGTTTATTTATTTATTGATTTTCTCGGAGTTATTTAATTGTTTTTGAAACTAAATAGAATATGTATATGTATACACTCACACACACACACACACATACATATACACACAAATATACATATATACACACATTTATACATACACACATTTATACATACACACTCATAAACAAACACACACAAAGCACATACCCACATGCACTCTTTTTTTTCTTTTTTTTTTTTTTTTCATTTATTTATTTATTTATTTATTTTTTATTTATTTATTTATTTTTTTTAACACAGTTAGGTTAGGAATCTGTTAGCAGTATATGACTAGCCCGTTTTCTTATCTAGACAGTTAAATTCAAGTGAGTTTTATAACCTTCTTTAGAATGATATAAGTACGGTACTCAGTATGGGGATTGGGAGAAGTAAGAATGTTTTTTAAATTTTCAATTTTTTTTATTCAACTTTTATGTAAGACTTACTATAATAATTAAATACAAATTTCACCAAGAATGATTTATTTTTCCTTAATTTTTTTTTTTTTTTTTTTTTTTTTTTTTTTTTTTTTTTTTTTTTTTTTTTTTTTTTTTTTTACGGCGCATCTACATCTTGGCCATTAGCGCCGACTTTCCTTAATGTGTCGAAAAAGGTTGAGAATCTTGGTAAACGGAAGAATACCATTAGAAAGCTTATTAAATGCTCTAAAAAAAAAGGTTCTAATGAAAGTTTTGATTAGGCGATGTCAATCGGAGAAATAAGAGCTTAAAACTTTAAAGTAATTGATTTCCCTTATTTGAACTGTTCTTTTTGTCTGTTTTTTATTCCTTGTTATTTTTTAATTGCTTATTGTTGGATAATGTATATGAAAATAAAACAGGTTAAGAAAAATAAGAAAAACAATTTAATGTTAGAGATATGGATTTCCAAGATATATAGCTTTTCAACTGCCTAGCGTCCTTCCTAGGGAGGGTTCTTTGTCTTTGATTTTGATACTTAGAATTATGGGATACAGTTGAAACATTTTCTGCATGTTTGAGTTTCATCAACACTAATGTGATGAAATTTTTGTTACGTTTAGAGTAAAGGAAGGGTTAGAATAAAATATTTTATTAACAGACAAAAAAAGTTTTGGTAACTTTGTATAATTTCGTTAGTATCTCGAAAACCGTTGACAATCTTGTGAAGCGGAAGATTATCATTCGGAAGCTTACTAAATGCTCTACAAAAAAGGTTCTGAAGAAAGTTTTAATTAGGCGATGTCAATCGGAGAAAAAAGTGCTTAAAGCTTTAAATTAATTGATTTCGTTTATTCCTATGGTTCTTTTTGTCTGTTTTATTTCTTGTTATTTTTTAATTGCTTATAGTTGGATAATGTATTTGACAATAAAACTGGTTAAGTAAAATAACAAAAACAATTTATTGTTAGAAATATAGATTTCCAAGACCTTGTCACTGACCTTTCAAGACTTTACTACTCACAGGAATGGCGTTAGTGACCTTAAGGGTTGACACGCCATTATAATAATTAATTAAAAAAAAAAGACTGGTGGAACTAAAATAATAACTGCTTCTATTTTAATCTTTCCAAATTAGACTAGGGATATGAACGGAACCGCGCTAAGATGATGCAGTCGTGCGAGACGGACTTTTAGCGCGGTTCCTCCCTCCCCCATAGGGAGGAACCCCGCTTATAAGGTTGATACAATGAAACAATCCGGAAGTGCCGACAAGAAAATTTAGCGTTTCAGAACCCCTAGAGACCGAAAATAACGGTGGTTCAAATTTGTATATATATATTTGTCTGTTCGCTCATTTCTGGCTTCCCTGATGGTCCGATTTTGATGAAATTTGGTACAAAAATCAGTCGTCCAATTTGAAAGGTCAAGTTCGTTAACCAGCAAAATCCGCCCACTGGAAGATGGCGTTTGGGGCGAAATTCGCGCAGAAAAAATCGTAGCGCTTACGTTTTTGAGTTCATACGCTTGTAAGTACTCTTTTTATAGTCTCCTTGGGCTAGGAAAACGAATGAAACCATTTTCAAGGCGATAGCTTTAACCGTTTTCGAGAAAATTGGAAAAATATTTTTTGAATACCGTTTTTGGTTTGGGTACTTAGAATCATGGGATTCAGTTGAAACATTTTCTGCATGTTCTACTTTCATTAAAACTAATATGTTGAAACTTTTGTTACGATTGGAGTTTAGGAAGGGTTAGAAAAAAATATTTTATTAACAGACATAAAAAGTTTTGGTAACTTTGTATACTTTCCTTAATATCTCGAAAAAGGTTGAGAATCTTGGGGAACGGAAGATGACCATTAGAAAGCTCACTAAATGCTCTACAAAAATGGTTCTGATGAAAGTTTTGATTAGGCGATGTCAATCGGAGAAATAAGTGCTTAAAACTTTAAAGTAATTGATTTCGCTTATTCGAACTGTTCTTTTTGTCTGTTTTATTCCTTGTTATTTTTAAATTCCTTATAGTCAGATAATGTATTTGACAATAAAACAGATTAAGTAAAATAAGAAGATCAATTTATTGTTAAAAATGTAGCGTTCAAAGAGAGAGATCCCAAGGCTTTCCAAATGCCTCTGAGCGGAGGCCTTTCTGCCCGTCTTATGGGATAGCTGACCCATACAGGTAAGATTGTAAATCAAGACCTTTCAAGACTGGTTAGTTTGAGATTTCATTTGGATAGGTGTTTCGCTATTGATCTAAACAAAGTAATAACTGTTTCTATTCTATGCCTTCATAAACACTAAAGATAAGAACGGAACCGCGCTAAGATGACGCAGTTCCTGCGAATCGGACTTTTTTTATAACAAATGGGTCAAACTATTTCATCAACCTTTTAAAAGCAATTAATTTTCACTTTCGTTTTTCCATTTTAATGTCCCAAAAAATGATACGAATTCAATGAATTTTGATCTAAATATTCTATGTATTGTAAAAAAAACAATACTTCTCCAGAAAAAAAAAACAAATTAACATAAATCAAAATCAAGATTTAAAAATGTTAATACGTTCCGCGCAGAGAAAGTATACGTCCAATTATCCTGAACGTCGACATTTCGCCAATTTTACATTAGTCCACCTTATATTTCTTTCCTGCTGCGAATTCGCTGTCCAGCGTCACGACGTTTTGGCTTTGCACGGAGCACGTGACAATTAGGGTAATTTTTGTGAATCTCGCAAAATATCTCTTTATATGTGTGTGTATATATATATATATATATATATATATATATATATATATATACATATATTACGCAAGCATTTTAAGTTGGTGAATCTTGTATATAGGAGTATATAGTCCAGGAGCGTACAATTCGGAAATGGCGGCTCCTTCTCCCCAGGGCAAAGCCAGTTTGCGGTGTTCCAAAGGGAATTTCAGAGAATTAGGGTTGGGGGTTTGAACTTCGCCCATCTCTCTCTTTAGAAAATTCCTTCGCTAATATTTAAAAGGTTTATTCCCGTTAAATTTCAATATGAGAAGATGTTTTTGTCTCTTATTTAATGCACAAAGGCGAAAAAAAAAAAGAAAAAGAAAACGCTGAAAAGCTTCAACAAGTAAAACTTGTCTATTTTTCATTTAGCCTCAGAACAAGCTGTTACAAACTTTTTTAATCCTCGAAGAATCTGTTTACTGTTATTAAGGGAAATATTAACAAAAGGTAAGTTCTTTTGCTACTAAAAAAGTTAAAAATACTGTAATAATATATTGCTCATTCTTAAAGGATCTGAAGTTTATTCTTTTTTTCAACACATATTTTTCATGTTTCTTCGATGGAACTGATATCCCACGAATTTCAGGATAACAAATTTAACTGGTTAGGTCAGACCCTTAAGCAATCTACATAAATGTTTATGAGAATAAATGTGTAATGCTTATCATGGTTAAACTTTTTTTTTCTAGGTTAGGTAGTATTAAAATGAAGCATGTGTCCATATTTGAACAAGAAATGTTATAATTATGCCCACTGGTCAGTTAATAGTTACTGCTTAAGAATTTTATTCTGAGAATCATACAATAAAAAAAAACTGTGGTGATTTTCAATGTTTCCATGATTTTTTATACAAATCAGGGAGAAGATCAATCAATAAAATAATTAGTTCGGCGCTAATGACCTAGATGTAGATGCGCCGTAAAAAAAAAAAAATAAATAAAAAATAAAAATAAAAAAAAATAAAAATAATGACGTTTACATAACAGTGTCCAAAAGTAAGGGCCATGTCCAAACTGACATCATATAGAAAGGGAGCATTATCTGTTAAGTGTCAGTTTTTAAAGTCCGTGAGTTAAAATTGAAATAAAAAAGAAGTATATTAGTAGCATCAAATAAAAATTCTTGCCGTCAAATTGTAAACATGCTTTATTTTTTTTTCAAATAAATTTAAAAAGAATATATTTATTTTTAAATATTTCATATTTTGTTTTCTATAGCACTTATTTCCAATTTCTATAATGTCAAAATTAGTACATAAACATGTTGTCATTGATTGAATTTCTGACTATTTTGTGGGAAAATTATAAAACTGTTTTTCAATATCAAATCTCATTTTTTTACAGATTTAGTCAAAGAGGGATGTTCGGTTCTTCATCTAGAGGATATCCAGTATCAGAATTACATTTCCTAAAGGAATCTACAAGCATATCATTTTTATTTATTGGATTTACAAGCCCGTAATGAAGAGATTTGCTTGTTTTATTGTGAAATATCAAGATATGCACACTGACCTACAAAATTTTGATTTCAAATAAATATTTTCTGAAGCACAATATAAAATGTATGTGAAATATTTAGGTATATACGTATACATATCTACACGCGTGCAGACAATAATACATACGCACACCATATTCTATAAGTAAAGAAAAATTAAACATTAATTTTAGAAGACATCTGTGAAACGACTGATCGAGAACTTAAAGGAAATTGAGGTTTACTATCAATAAGAAAGTTGTTCAGCGAGAGTAAATAAGAAAATAATACACTTGTTTAATTTTGTGTTTAAGTGTAATTAGATAAAATATTATGCTGGTGTGTGTGAGTTTTATACTTTCTTTTTTTTTTATATATATATATATATATATATATCTTCTGCCTGATGAGTTAAAATTAAAAAAAAAATTGTTTGTATTTTCTCTGGCATTTTAGGTTGATTTTCAAGCCTTCAAAGCATGCAAAGTATGCTCGAGATTGAAGACCAACTGATCCGAATGAAAGCTGCTTAATTGCACGCATAGAACCAAAGTACTCCTAAATACTTAGTTTTCTATGTAGTTTGATCTCTCCGAAATCCGACTATTTGCGGTTTATAAGCCTTTTAGTTCCAAAACAACATTTCTCTAAGTTCTGTTATACCCAAGAAAAGAGAGGACACCCTACATTGTCTAAAGGAGGCTTTGTTGTTAAGGAAATCATGTTTTCCGCAAAAGAGACAAATACTTCATTTCTTCACGAAATCATATTACTATGGTGATAGATGTTTCGCATATTTGAAAGTTAAAATGTAGCCCATACCATGTCATCTTCGTGATTAGATATCATTGCAAACAGCTGACACGGGTAGCCTTCAGGAGAGCCCTTGGCTATTAGCATGTGCTGAGGCCATCCACAGCCGCAGAAGTTGAACTGTTCCACACCTTGTCCTTCTTCTTCCGATGGACGCCCAGAGTCCAAGTTCCTGAAGGTCCTTTCGAACGGAATCGTGACTGTAGACTCCGAAGACATTCTCACGATATTGTTCCTCCCGTTTTTCACTGAAAGTATAAGTCTTCATAATTTTGTGATATACTAGGTTATAATACTGTGGCATAAGATTTGTATTACTGTGTACTATTTGTATTACTAATAACATATCGTCGATACAAAAGCAAACTAACGAATATGAAAATCACCACTTTTCAAAGTGGAAAAGTATTCATTCATAACTTTTTTTTGGACGGTCAAATATTCGGCAGATTTGACCTTTTGATAGTGGAATACTTTCCCTTTAATAGAGTGAAATCAGATTCAAGAATTTGCCGCACATAAGTCCAGCAGAAATTAGTAAAGATTGACAATGAAAGATGCATTTTTTTCATATTCGTTAGTTTGCTTTTGTATCGACGATATATGCACAAAAGTTCAGCTTTTTCTCAATAAACCAGAAGCAAAACGAAGAAAGAGCAATTCTCTCGTTCCTGTTATTTCCAAAGAACATTGTAAAATAATGAAGTGTCTCCTACGCCATTACATGAGTATTCATTACGCCTTTGGCTAGAAGCAGGATTCATAACTTTGGGTGAGTGAAGTAACAAATCCTGTTGACGCCACCGATTGGACACCCAAATGATCAAAGGATTACTCGAATTTTTATATAAAAAAAAAAAAAATCCTCCAAATTTGACCAATAATTAATTTTCTATGATCAAAGAATTACTTTTTCAAATGATATTATTATTCAAATAACAACAAACAAGGCACGTAAGCACACCTTCCTGTCTGCTTGAAGGCGGGATTTGACAGCTGTTAAACATATATATTTACTTCTTTAATCACGTGTTTCATGACCACACCATGGATGACAACACATTAATACACGAGAAAAAAAAAGAATTCCTCAAAGACACTATTATAAATAACCCATTGACTCAACAGAGGTACCACAGACCTTTTAGACGGAGATATTTTTCTCTGTGGGGGATCTTGGACGTTAATCTAATTTCGATAGTTATTTAATAATATCAGAGATCTACGTTCCATTTCCCAGAATTGTAAACAATTACTTACAATCAATGATTCAGGAGTAAATACTTCACGCCTTGAAACCAGTAACTTTACTTCATAATCCCAAGGAATAAATATAATGAAAGTTTGAAGGATTTAAATTTCTTTCCAAACATTATGGACTCTTTATTTATTTATTTTTTTTTATTTTTTTTTTTTTTTTTAGAAACATTCCACTTCTGAGCCTTTACTGATTATAAGTGAATGATATTTTATAAAATAATGGCAGAATAGCAATAGAACAACAAAGTCTGCTGACTTCCCAGGCAAATTACTTCCTTGAATGCCTTACCAATCAGAGGGTAAATAAAATTAGCAGAATCTTTCCATTGATGCATTATGGCTTTGTGACCTCTTTAGACGTATCCGTGAATATAAAAAGCCATCCCATTCCAGAGTGATTTGGAACTACAAACTCTTGCAATCACAGAACCTGAGTCAAAACCCATACCTTTGGTCACCGAGAGGCTCATAAGAGCAGGCTCAGCGTATAAACATACGAAATATTCACCCAAAATTGCAAAACTTCATGAGTATTCATTAGACGTGTACTTACACGTCACTACGAATTTGTCAAGTTCAACAAAAAGATTCTTCTGGTCGCGGAAAAGCATTGGAAGCCCTCTTTCATCGAATTTCGGCCCAATGAATATTCTAACAGTTCCTCTCTTAAAACCATTGCTTTCAACCTATAACAAGAAGTAAAATGAGTTGCGATAATCGACTAACCTATTTTTTTTCAACATTAGTATTTGTCTACTCACTTGTATCTTATAGGTGAATGGTACGTGCTGCAAATGTGAAAATCTGGCAAGTACCGGTCCTCTCGGGCTGAAATCAAGTCCTCGAGACATATCGACGTCACTCTGCTCCCAGAAGGTACTTAGCTGGTTCTTCGGCTGGCCCTGAGAAGAGACTTCAAGAGAAGATATCCGTACTCCGGGGTGATCAAGCTGAGGTCAAGAAAATCATTTGCGTTATCAACAATATCTAACTACTTATAACAAGAATTTCAAAATAAGTCTGAATCACCTGTTGTTCTGTATATCTTGGCAGTGTGTTCTTATGTTCTTCAAATATATCATTAATGAACGCATGCCAGCGGTAGAATATGGGATCTCTCATTGCAGTAGCAGAATCACCCATTACTCCAAACGTCTCCTAGACATTTGAAAAAATATAACTCGTCATATTTTGAATTTAAGTTTTTAAGAGCGCCATTAGCGCCATGCGTTACCATGTGGTAATGCCAATAACTAAGAGATGATAGAAAAATTATATTATATGGGTACTAAGTTCGTAAAATTTATTTATTTGTATTAAGAATTTTTGACAAAAAGGAACTCCGGTGTTAATTAATTAACAATTAAAGCATGTCAAATCTCAGACTAGAACATAAAATCTCGTTGAAAATAAAATTCCGACTCGCAGTAACTGGATCATCTTAGCACTTTTAAAAAAATGTGTGTCTGTAAACACGATATTCGCCAGAGTTTTTATTTGTTCGCCAAGAAACTTGGTATTTAGCATTCTCTTATAAAACTTTCCGGTTTTACTCCGGGCTCAAAGTACTAATTTGGCCGTAATTATTGATGTATTGCAAGACGCGAAACTGAATTACTGGAGTAGTGAGCGTTTAATCTTCTGAAGAAGCACCTCAAACATGTATATGGATATTCCGATACTTTTAGATTTTTTTAAAATGAATATTATGTTTTAAATGTTAAACGACAACAAAATTGTGAGGGCAAAAATTAAAAGTAAAGTAATTAATTAACTCATTTTTATCTAATTAACAAAAATTATCTTTTATTATTAAGTATATAGAACCAAAAACCTTTTGCGTTTGCGACATTGTTGCTCCGGCTTTCAAAATAAGACCTCGCTTGGAACTGATGTTAAGACTACAATTAAATATTGTTGTGCATATTTGAACAGTCAAGGAAATCCAAATTTCATATCATCCCTTTCTGCAAATGGATTGCTTTTAAGGGAAGCTACTGGATTAGATAAATATAGAGACACTTCATCACCCTGATGAGTTTTTTTTTCTTCATGTGTCCGTGTGATAACTCCTTATGATGTTTCCAAAAATCACATTCGAATGGTGCAGTAGATGAGACATTATGTTTTGGCTCATTTGAGCTACTAAGTTAAGGTCAGTCTGATTCGATTCGATAGCAAGTAACTTTGTTTCGATACCGAGTAAGTATCGAATATGATTGATTCCACACTATTAGCACTTGGTATCGAATCAAAAGTATCGAGTATTTACTAGTATCGAAACGTCCCTAACCATGTAGAAGCACCTAAAACATGTCGGTGTGAAACATTTCCAACTATTTTAAATAAATTAATTGACTTGTTAGTTCTATTTGTATTGACTTTCCGACTCGTATACATACAAATTTGTTTTAGAAACTTGGGTGACATATTCGTAGAATATGTTAATTTTATTTAGAAAATTCCCTTCATGAAAACAAGTCATACAAATAGGGAAGCCATCCCCTGGGATCAATGGACAAGTTAAAATTCATTTTTAAGTAAAATTGATATGCGTTATAACCAATAACTGCAGGATAAAATATTCATATATTCTTAACGATGACTTTTCTCATTTTAAAATTAACGACAACAAACGAAATAATTAATTGCTGTCGGCTGAACCCCCTCTCAGAACCAACCATTAATTCCTGCAGAGACCCCAAGCACTGAGCTATACCTCCATTTAAGCTATTACCTTTACAGGCTGTAGTAAATCTCAGCTAATAGCCGGCACAGTAAAGAAATCTACTTAGCCATAGAAAAAGGTAATGTTTATTTCATGAAAGGCTGATTTATTTTAGTCCACCGGGGTGACCCCCCTTTTTTTAACACCAATATTACAAAAATAAACTCGTTAAAAACTGCTTCAGGATTAGCAAAAGTGTTTGAATAATTAGATCAAAAAGGCAATTCGCAAAAACTGTTTAGTCTATATCTGCGGTGACAGTCGGCATAAAATGACCGCAATAGTCTGCATAGAATGCCGTTCAGGAACTTCGGTTTCGAGGGGTCTAAGTCTGATTTCTGTAATTTTGATTCCCAATCAACCCAAGATTTCCGCCACTCGATAAATATAATGTCTTTGCTGATTAAATATAATTTTCTCTAAAAATTAAGTTTAAATGTTTTGTTTGTGGAAAAATATTCGATTTAACAGTAAGAATTTAATAAATTTCACACAATCCCAGCTTACTTGCAATCAGGAAAATTTACGGGTTTGATTCGTTGGCTGTTATTTGTGAAAACGGAAACAAACATGCTGGGTCTTTTTCGCTTAACACGTTGACAGCCAACTACGAGTTGTATCGTACGTTGCATTATTATCTTGGGCGCCAGCTACGAGGTAACCCGTGGCACATTAGTGTTACTTTGAAAATATGACATCAAGGAAGAGAAAATGTAGCGATGCAGTAACATAACAGGTCGAAGCGTCTCTGGGTACGAACTAACTCGCAGTTTGCTTATGTTCTTACATAACCCAACTTCGAGATGGTTCATACAACCTTGTATTTGTGCAAGAAGCAAATTTTATATGCTTTATGGTGATCATTGTATTGTAATTCCGGGTTTCTAGACCGGAATCTTTAAAATTACCGTGGCAGTCATTGTGTTAACTCCTGCATCTGTAATTTAATCTAAAAACAAAATTTAAAAGTTCTAAAAATAAATAAATAATTCATAAATACCTCCCACCCCCAAGAAAAAATTACCTTTATACATATTCATAAAAAAAACTGATTTCATGTTTTCTAGAGGTATTTTGATATAAATGTTTTTTTTTTTTTCATAAAATTAATATAATCATCCAATATGTAAGACACATTTATTAGAATATTGAAAATTTTAGTTTGAGGCACTTACATCCTATTCCATTTTTTTGCACACAACTTATCCTTAAAAACATCACTAAAAAAGAACAGTTAATGAGGGGTCTCCCGTGGTCTAGTGGTTAGCGCCTAAGATTCATAAGCGGAAGAAGGTGGGTTCGATCCCCACCGGTGGCTCGTTGAGAAAATTCCTGGCTGCAACCTGGACGTCGGCACTAATGGCCCAGATTTCTCGATGCGCAAAAAAAAACAAAAAAACAAACAGTTAATGAGTATTATAGAATCTTACCAAGTGTTTGCCTTCAGGATCATGACACAAGGATATTGCAACATGGCCTAGATTGTGCAGATCGCCATAAAGGTTTCTATTCACAGAGAGAATACTGGACTCCAACATGTTTCCTAATATATCTATTCCTCTTGATTCTGACAGCTCCACCATTTGCCCGTCTTCCTGAAGGGGATTCAAAGGGAATATTAAAACTTTCAAATTGTTACACAGCCTTGTTTCTTTTTATATTCTCAGGTCTAATTCCTCAGATCTTGCTATTCTATCGATGCCATTGTTAGGATAAATTGAAACTTTTACTTACATCCACAACAGAGCCGCTGTGAACAGCTGAAAAAACGCGATCCCGCCATCTTTCTAAATCTTGAATGTCAAATCTTATTTGATCAACTTCTCTGTATATATTCTGAAATATTTAAAGTATAAATTACAATAAGTTCTAGTTATATTCAAAATACAAAACTCATGCATAAACACAGGAGAAAAGGGTACGACAACAATTAAATAGTTCACAAATTGACCACATATTGATATTAGTTATGATTTGTCAAAGGAAACCGAAAAGATTTTAGAATGGAACATGCATTAGTGTGACCTAACAGCCCGAAAACGTCATGCGAAATTGGAGCTAAAATTTGACATAAAAATAATGCACTTCGGCTCACTTCCCACTACCCGTTGATTGCAGCTCCACTTCCGGTCTGAATGCCTGAGTACTTCCGGTGGATTTGCGGTCCAGTCCATTGTCTAGTCGTATCCGATCCACTACCTGCTCACTTTCTATTCACCTCGCTTTCTTGTTGATTAATCCTGTTAATTATTTTATTACGAGAAATTATAGTTTGTCTAATACTCCTGACACACATCTAACCAAAATTCTACGGACAAGAAAGTCTCACGTCTAAAAATTAGCATATAGAGTCATGCAAGTTCCATGTTTTTATAGTTTTTTTTTTAAATTTTGACAGTACGCTCATAGCAGAAATGAACCTTTGCGAGATTCGAAAGGCCGAATTTGTTTTCATCGAAAGGCTTAGACTAGATGAAAAGACACATCTATCGATATTTAAGTAACGAAAGCTATCTTCAGTTTTAGCTATCTAAATTAGGTGCTTAGGCTTATACATATATATATATATATATATACATTTATGTGCTCACTAGGTGGCTAAAAAATGGACCGATGTAAATAATATTTGCTAGAGAAACACTTTGAGTGATTTAAAAAATCAAGGTTTATAACTAGCAGAATCTATTCACCGAAACATGGTTGCCAAACTTCGTGCTAAAAATATCTTAGCGCATGCATTTTTACGTTGCTAGGTACAGGTTTCATAAGTAATTGAACGTGGGGAGTCGAGTGAAACCATTTCCAACCCGTATCTCTTACCGTTGTCAAGGAACATGTAAAACAAGTTGATTTGTCTTGGGATATTCGTATATATTCTCATATAATTCGAATCCGGTTGGGAAATCGTAGTGAATCTAAAGAATCTATTCGAAAGATTATTAAATGTTCTACAAATACGATTCTTATTCGACTTTTTAGAAGCTATCTCATTCGGAGAAATAGCTGCTTAAATGGAGTCAATTTATCTTACTGCTACTGTCAGTTTCCTGTTTCAGCGTCTAAAATATTGTTTTCTTTGAGATTTTCGTTTTATAATTGTGTATGTGTTTGAACGTTTCACGAAAGATTGAAGTAAAACATGAACTGTTTCTATTCTAAGCTTTCCAAATGACACTAGAGATAAGAACTAAAGAACCGCGCAGTTTCTGCGAATCGGACTTTTTATTAATTTAGTGGTATAATCCTTTTTTCCTGCCTTTCGCTCTGTTTATACAGTCCTTTGTAGACTAATAAGGTACTCCGTCCCATTGGGGCTGCGGATATTTTATTTATTTTTTTTTTTTTCAGAATTTTCACATTCGTTTTTATCCTCCTTTTATCAGTTCTCCTTTGAAGAGAATTTTTATTTAATATATTCCGTGTTAAAGCATAAAAGTTTTAATTTGACTTTTTTATTCTCTGCAAAGCTGTTAGAAAGGAATTTTATATTCCACGAAACTGAAGCATAATACTCGCTGAGTATACAGAGTACGTTTAATGCAATGAACAATAAAGGCTGAAAATACAATACACCAAGTGAACTTTTAATGCAATGAACAATAAAGGCTGAATATACAATATACCAAGTGAATGTGCATGTACTCGGAGATAAATTTGCCGAGCTTTTCTCGTCATGAGCGCAGAAAAATAAATTTTCAAATACGTCACCAATTTTTTTAATGAATAGCAACAACAATAAAATTGTTGGAGTGAAACTCCTTGCATCGAACTACTATTTCCGACAATCAGATTGTAAACGCTGACTCTATTATATTACATACATTTATTTTTTAATAATGAAAACCAATTTAGAACTGACCTAATAACAAAGAGTGATTTCTCCCCAAAGGAACAACATTTTGATTACAAAAATATCATTTGGGAAGTAAATAAAATCCAATAATTTACTCTCGTAATAAATTATACATTTATTGCATAAATACATTACCCTCTTATGGCAATAATAAAAATCAGTTTCCGTCAAATAAAAAAAAATTACATTTATACAAATAAATGTTCTTTATTGTACATCTGCCCCTACTAGGGAAAATATACAATAAATTGGTTCAAAAGAAAATGGAGTAGTATGTTTATATGTATATACCTACGCCATATAGATCCATAAATTTAGTTTAATTTTACAACATATATCTTTCTTTAGATACTCAAGACGTATCTACATCAAGTTTCGCGGCAAAAAAAAAAACAGGTAAATCCAACTTTTTCAATTTAAACTGTTCCAACACAAAGACAATGGGAAAAGGTTGAACCTGATTTGAAAGTGCTATTTACGAGCACATATGTGAATATATATATATATATATATATATGTGTGTGTGTGTGTGTGTGTTGTAGGTAGTTGGTAACAGCTTATTCAGTCTTCATTTATTTTATATTAAATTTCTGTTGTTGTAGAAACGTTTCGGCTATAAGCCATTTTCAATCTAATTATTATTTTGGAATATTCTCCATGGATGCTGCTGTTGGTAAGCTCCATCTGAGTTCTTATATGTGTAGATTCTACACATATAAGAACTCAGATGGAGCTTACCAACAGCAGCATCCATGGAGAATATTCCAAAATAATAATTAGATTGAAAATCGCTTATAGCCGAAACGTTTCTACAACAACAGAAATTTAATATCAAATAAATGAAGACTGACTAAGCTGTTACCAGCTACCTACAACATCTTAGTTTTCAACCTAGGATCTACATATATAAATTTATAAATATATATATATATATATATATATATATATATATATATATACATATATATATGGGGGCGAGGATAGCTCAGTGGTAGAGCAATGGACTAATAAGCTGGAGGCCTGAGTTCAAATCCCGAGCAAGTGGGGAGCCCCATGTCCTTCTTCTAGTGTCTTCGTTCATGGGTTGAATTCGGCCTCCCTGACCGTCCCTAGGCCAACCCAGCCTTTAATTAATTTAATAATGGGTACCTTGGTTGGTGCTAATGACTCTAGCAGTCGAAGCAGCCAAGGGGAAAATCTGGCGGCCGGAGCATAGTACTGAACACACTATCTCCCTAATGTGCCGTATGGTCATGAATCAGATACCTCTATAGTATCTGCCCCTCAGGGCCCTCGTGGCCTGTTACGGGACTGATTTTTTTTTTTATGATATATATATATATATATATATATATATATATATATATATATATATAGATATATATATATATATATATAGATATATATATATATATATATGTATATATACAGTGACTCACAAAACCGTTGCAATGATATGTAAGTTAAGTTATAATATTGGAAAAAAACTTAAACCTATGATATTTACTACTCCGGGCCAAAATAATTTAATTGGGACTAGGAGGTATAATTCTAAAAAGATCTTGAGGGGATTAGTCATTGTCATCACTCACAGGGATACGATTTCTGTTGTTGGTTCATTGCAACAGTTTTGTGGCGGATGTTTTAGAGTGAAGTTCAAGCTGTAATGTGACAAGTTAACTATTTAAAATAGTTTCTATCAAGCAGAACAGACATAAAACATAATATTTAAGCTAGATAAATTGAAAAAAATGAGGATGAACTCAATTTTCTCTGACATAAGCAACAGTATTAAGCCAAATGAAGGCCTTCCGATTAGACTAATTTCTGCTCGAGTTGGTTTGAATGTTTTTACAGTAAGTAGATATGTTATAAAGAAGACTCTTTATTGTTCGAAACATGTTGGAGGTCAACCAAGAAAAATTTCAAAAAGAAACAGCGAGTTACTGGTTCGACTGATGGGGCGAGGTCGACACTCCTCTACTAGCCCAAAATAGACTTAAAACAGACATGGGGCTTCACACTAATGCTGAAACTATTCCAAGAACACTAATAAGTCAAGGACATGTGGCATGGGTAAAGGTCAAGAAGCCATTGCCTTAAGAAAACACAGGCATCTACAACTGTAATTTTGTGGTAATCATGAAAATTGGACAACTGCTGACTGGAGCAGAGATGTGAGGTCAGCCAAAACAAAAATGAACCTTTTTGGGACTGATGGGCAATGCTGGCTTTGGAAAAAAAAACGTCGGTCTCCCATTGCTAACGGGAATTCCAGTCTACTCAGAAAATTGGTGGTGGGAGCCAATTGGTCTGGGATGCATAAAGGGCCAAAATGTTGTACGGATTGCCAGGGTAGGAAGGAAAATGATCCCTGAGGAATATTATCCAGTCATCTCAACTGCCAATTTTTAATTTCCAAAATGAAGATATTATATTTCAACAGGATAATAATCCAAAGCATATTGTAAATATAAGTAGAATGGTTTGAAAATCATTCAACTAACTTGTTAGCTTGACCCCTCGGTCTCCTAATACAGATATTATTGAACACTTTTCGTTCCATAAAAAACAAAATTTGGCCAAGTGCGAAAATTCATCGTAATCGATTGAAGATTTATGAGAGCAAAACGAATTCATATAGAACAATATCCCGTCATTATATTCAAAGAAGACTACTAGTGAAAAGTAGTCTAAATAGAATTCCGATCACAATTAAAGCCAAAGGAAGCCATAGAAAATACTAAATTATAAGGTTTTTTAATAGTTTTAATTCAGTCACAAAAGTGTTGCAATCAGTTAAATTTTCAATGGTTTTCAGAATTTATTTTTATACTTTAATTAAAACAAACTTACTTTTACTTTTTTTTATCTTTTATTCTGTTTTTGGATTAAGTATGTGTTAAACCCATATATATTTGTTTCATCACCCAAAAAACATTTCTAAAACCAAGGTATTCAAATTTTGTAAACAAGAGCTATCATTGCAACAGTTTTGTGAGTCACTGTATATATATATATATATATATATATATATATATATATATATATATATATATATATAAACGAACAATCTTTTATGATGTTTGAGTTACGAAATATTGACATTTCTCCAAATCAATCCCGGATTTCACATAAAACGAGGTCAGATAAACTCAAATAAAAATACCAATAATATAAAAAATATAAAATGAAAACAAGTCCAGATAAGTACGAGTATGCTTGAGATGACTCACCCTTAACGTGGTGCTGGCGAACCTCGGAGGCCAGACCCTACTCGACACCAAGCTGTCTAGTTTCGGGAAGTATCCTTCCTCCATCGGAGATCTCCATTCAATAAACCTCTCCACTCTCGCCAAATTGTTACAAAGTCTCTCCATATTATACCTTCACATAAAATAGAATAGAATAGAACTATGTTTCTGTTTGATAGGTGTATTTTAATATAACAATTAAAATATTCCCCAAATACAGAATAATTCAATTTATTTAATTAAATCGGCTTCTGGTAGGATTCAATCCTACACTGGAAAATAGGTTTCAGGTAATGGGAATTTAGATGATTGGCATTTACTCTCTGTCCATAGCAGTCAGAGAATAAATGAATAGTAGTGCGTTTCAGCGGGAGGAACTGTCAACAGTTAGCTGTAAACGCACTACTATTCATTTATTTACCTAGAATAGAATTTACTTAGGCCTATTTACTTAGAATAGAACCTTGTGAGCCGAGGATCTTCTCGCATGAGCTAAACATAGGAACAGGAATCATACATGACATATAATGGCAAAAAATAGCTTTCATAATTTTAGAAAAATGAAACTTCATGTCCAAACCTGTAAAATTTAAAAAAATAAATCGGTCAAAAAATATCGAACGTATATAAATTATTTCCTGATCTGTAATATTTGAAAAAAAATATTTATCAATGATTTTTGTTACCCTAAAAATCAATCACAAAAACAAATCGGCATTAATGGCCAAAATGTGCGACGAAAAATAAAAATCGAAAACGAAAAATGTTGCACATGGCTTAATAGCTTCACACCCAGGAGCTAATGCTATTCAATATTTAAAGCGCTCCTGAGAAAATACCAGGTACAAGGGTAATGTGGAGACTGAGAGTACTATTAACTCATTCGATATAGAATTCAAAATCAAATATATGATTATCCCTATGGAGAATAATCATTTTAATTTTTTTTTCTTAAAAAAACAATGATATAAAATGTTATAGATAAAAAATATTTTTATCCATGGACTAAAAGCTAAAAGCTAAGAGTTGAGTTTGGATATCGGCCCTCTCTACCCAGAAAAAATAATACAGAAGATGCTGTCGGGCCCGGAAAATGAGGGGTTTTTGGTAAGTGAGAGTCCCACACACTGGGAGATGGCATGTGGCGATCCTCCTGAAGGCCTTTTAGGTTTTCCCCTCATTGGAAAAAAAATGGACTTAAAGCTAACAAAAAATTACTAAGTTCGAATGTTGCAGAACCACACTATTAATAAACATAGTGAGGATTAGTCTAACAAATTAAAAATATGAGGAGCTTAGTATCAAAGTTGGACAACTCCACTTTTGATTTTTTTACAGGAGAGGTAAAAGACCATATCTACTATAGGGTTGTCAGTATCGTGGTGATTTTTTTATATGTTATTCTCCTGGGTCCAAAAAACCTGTTTTCAAAGGCATTACAAAATTATATGAGTATTAAGGCCGTAAACACACTTTAAATAGTGGAGTTGTCCATGTTTGAAACCAAGTCATGGAGTTGTCTGTTTTTGAAACCAAAGGGAGCCATTTGAAAATTGAATCTATCCTGTTTCGAAACAAAAAAAAAATATGAATTCGATATGCACGAGAGTCTTTTAATATAATATAATTATGTCTAATGTATTGAAAAAAATCGTATTGTTAAAAATTACTTGAAAAAAAATATTTAAATGCAGTTTGACAAAATTGAAGTCTTTGAATTATTCTCACACCTTAGAAAGAACTAGTTCATCAAAATCTGCAATCAACACACTCACAGTGTCCACTGTTGATAACATTAGCAGTTTCACTCTTACTGTGAGGTTGCGGTACCACTGCAAACGGTCTCTTTCTTCCTAATTTTCTCCGGAGTGCTTGGGGAAGAGATTCTTAACATCTGCAAGTTTCTTGGGGTTAACGCTACAGCCGACGGGAATTGGTGCAGGATTAAGTTCTAGAAGTGATTTGGCCTTCTTTGTTATGGACATAAATCTTTCACGTCAATTATGGTGTAGTATGGCGCACCGCACTTTGATTGTGCAGATAGATTGTAAAGATATCTGTAATGAAACTAAATTATCCTTAGTTTATTCGGTTTAGAAAAAATGTGGTACTTCGCTATCCTCTTCGCACAGTTTTACCTAAAAGTACATGTATTGAAGTTGCTGTGCTATAATTTTCATCGCCGTACTCAGCCATACTTGTGCACAGCATATTAAAATTAATTTATCAATTAGTGATGCGATTATTTTATTAAAAACGAGTTAACCATTATTATTTTTTGGAGATAGTTATTGAAAAGTTTGTGATAACAAATAACTGAACATTAACGGTGAGATCTATCTAATATCTAGTGTGAAACTGTCAATATTTATTTGTTGTACGCGGATAAATAAAGAGGAATATGTCGAGAACAGTTCCCAGTATTTCATTAGTTGTTAATTTATTCACCTGAGGTCTTAAACATACATTTGGAAGGATACATCACTCTACCAATTGAGTAAAAATGATTTTCTTAAATTGAATAGTTGCTGTTTTTCACGGTTTTGTTATATAAAACCTGTTTATCATTAAAATAATTATTCTAAAGAATTGGAAGTGGTCTCATTCTACTCGGTACAGAAGAAATACTTCATATATGACACCTAAATAAGAAAGATTCAAGTACCTAGAGGTTTTGTCTCAAAATCCGGCGTTCGGCACCACAGTGTGCCGAATAACAGCTAGTAATTAATTAGAATTATCGCTAGTTATTAATTAGAATTATCGCTAGTTATGAATTAGAATTATCGCTACTTATTAATTAGAATTATCGCTAAATGCACTTATTACAAGTAGCTATAACCATTCAGCCATGATGGATTTGCAGTGCATGATGGGAGCAGACTGCATGAATGCAAGCTTCTCATTGGCTACTGAAGGAGTTGTCATTTTTTGAAACCAAGCTATGTTGGAATTGTCCATATTTTGATACTGAACGGTGCAAATAAACACTATTTTAACTATTTTCTGTCTGTTTTTAATGCAAAACAGTTGTAAAACCGCATGGAGCATAAAAAGCTCCTTAAGAATCGACCAAAATCTCAAAACTGAAAAAAATGGAGTTGTCCAACTTTGATAACAAGCTCCTCATATATTATTTATAGTATGTTTTTTGGTTGAAGACTGAGGGTTCTATAAACGTATGCGAGCTTAGGGGTCTTCCAATCTTCTCATCTTCAAATCATTCAATATTTCTCGTTGAAATAAAATAAGATTTGGATCTCCCTAAGATAGTAAAAGTTTATAAAAATATATTATTTAAATATGAAATATCAGTTTTTTATTTGCCGTTATTCTCCTATATTTAATAATGCGCATGTTTTATTTTATTGTGTTGTGTAGTATTTCTTCTTTCTTTAAAATCCTAACAATTGTGAAATTGAATATATAATTATTTGATGTCGCATGGTATAAAAATGCTGTTTTACTATCGTGTTCATCAGCATTCTTTACATGCTCTTTTATTCTCCTATTTAGCAATTGCAAATAGGAGCTTTGTCAATTTATATCATGTATGTTACTCTTATGCTCTTTTTTCATTTATTTTCTCTTTAATAATGAGGAAATTATTTTTTATATTACACTCCATGTAATATTTTTGTTTTTCGCCTGTCTAACTCTCTATTCTATTTGATGTGACATTAAAACGTAGTCCATCAAGTCATAGAGTCTTAATGTCACACGTTTTGTTAAGTAAAACGTAAGTAGTGGTTCGTCATCATAAAACGTTTTCTATCGTCCTCTCTTTTTCTCTTCGCTCTAAAATACCTGTCATTATCAATTCAATTGTCTGAGAAATTAATATTAATTTTTAAGAACTAAATGTTTGTACAACTTAAGTTTTCTAGACAAAAAAAATCAAATATCTTAACAATGTTAAGGATCTAATCTCTATCCGGAGGTTTTAATGAGCGTTAATCGTAAACTGCATTGGCTCACCTTGCTAGAATCTGCTGGTGCATGTAGAAGAATAGCTCGCCACGCCTGTCTTTGTCAACGACAGCTCTCGGTCCATCGAAGGGGTAGACCAAGTGCCAATGCCAATGGTGAAGATTGATGCCTAGATCTTCACGGAAGTAGGCAACTCGGTGCTCGATGTCAAGGTCAGAAGCTGTATAATCTCTGGGGATCTCTAGAGGTTCCTGAATAAAATATATATTTATTATAAGTTACAAAAACTGGTCAAAATAGAATGTAGATGTGATAATAAACGAAAGAGTTTTATAGACTGACTAGCTGTTATCCAGCGTGCCATGCTACACCTACTTTCTGCCTATGACTCTCCCCGTATCAAATTCTACCTGTATACCCATTTAGGTCAAAATCGGTCAATCGGTGTGAATTTGTTTATATCTGTCTAGATATAGTTCGTGAAACAGCCAACAGAGGCCAGCACCACAGCAGTTTAGAAAACATCCGACATAGGCCAGCACCAAAGCCTGCGAGTAGATAGCTCTTATCAAAGAAAGGCCAAGGCCAGCACTCCTTAGTTAGACAGTGACTGTTGATGTAAAATTGAAATGAACTGCATTACATGATTATATATGATGTAAAGTCATCAATGAGTTCGAGTTATTCTAATTATCAAGAACATCAACAAATAAATTTGAGACATTATTCAAAATGGCCGTCAGAATCTGAATGGTTCAATTTTTCCAATTTTTCTTGAACAAAACTTTTGACCTTTTAACCAAATTTTGAAATTTGACTATTTTGACCTAGCCTAGGAGATTTTCCGTATCAAGACCTACCTTTGTGCCAAGTTTGGTCAAAATCGGTCAAACATGATCGGTCAAACGATGGTGTAGATTTGTATATGGTAAGGAACAAACAGATAAACGGACAAACAGACAGACACGTGATTTTTATATATATAGATTAGAAGAATGAAATATGACATTTTTTTTATTATTATATCATATCGTCAATTCTTCAGTTAACAATGCCATTCCTTTGTGAAGTGAACACTGTTTGTTATAATCACCAAAGATGATTCGTCGATAATCACAAACACACATTCATATTAATAGTATAATATAACACAATTCTTCGAGTGATTAAACTTAGTCAATTAGTTTTGTAGCGTCCGAAATTCGCGTTATTTGTTTGGTGACTAAAACTTAACCCATAGAATCTTTTAATTGTTTATAAGTCCTGCATCCACCAAAGTATGTTTTACAATGAATTGCACATTACACGAACTGTATATTGGAGGTGGAATCTTTGACACAAGGAAGTGCGTGACATTCTTATGACCAATTCTTAATCGAGTTAGCACCACTTATTTTAGTATTTATTCTTTGATTAATGTTTTACTATACATTGCGCGTCTTTTAATCTCACTGTTTGTTATCCCTGACTCCTTCACAGCCGGCATGCCATGTGGTCCACACACATTCTCCCGGTAAATGTGCAATTATATAAAAATTTTTTTACGACGCATCATCATCTTGGCCATTCGCGCAGATATTGTAACTTTATTTAGTGGAATAAGTTTTTAAATTGCTTTCCTTGCCAAATTGCCTACTTAATCGTTTTAAGATATTACAAAATGTCCGAAGATCCCATTTCTGTTGAGGTAAGCTATGAAATGATTCTTGTATGTATATGCGCATGAAAATGTTGAAAGATGGTATAAGGTTTTAATTTCATCGAAAATCCATTGGAGCCTAAGAATAGGGTAATAATGAAGAGGAGATGCGAGTAAGCATATTCTTTAAGCGGTTTCGTCGTAAGTCACCATTGTAAAGCCACATTACAGGTATTTGAGGATGTCGTGCTAAAGTCGAATGTACTCGCACACCAAGTACTCCAAATGAAGACGGTCTTCGTCACAAGGTAGACCTATGGATTTGTTGTCCATAGGTGGTGTTGGATTTTAATATCCTTGCCCACCAGGGAGCACAGCTTGACAAAGGAAGCATAAGAATAATCAAGTTTCGTTTCTTTTTTATGTATATACATCTCATTGTCATACAATTATGGACTCGCACTCCCCACAATTTGAAGCAATAGTAGTTGATTTTTACCTGCAAGAAATTATTCTGTTTTTTATTATAAGTCTTTCCGGTTGTCTATTTGTGTATACATTTTCCATCTGAAAATATTGCATCCTCGACTTGGACGATTTTTTAAATATATAGTTCAAAACTATTGTTTCTCCTTACCCTTTGTCCTTCAGGAACGATATTTGATTCCTCCTTTGCTCTTGCGAAAATGCCTCCGTCGACGAATTTTTCAGGAAACACTTCGGAAGGAGAAGGAATCTGGAGATGTTTCGTGTCGGGACGGTGCAATATAGCAACCGACAGAGCATAAATGAACAGAAAAGGATTCATTCTGTCCCTGCAGTATACTGAGGCAGATATGAAGTCCTCCAAAGTCCTCATACCTTTAAAAAAAATGAATGTATTATCACACAAAGAATATAGTATATATATATATATATATATATATATATATATATATGTCCTGCTCGGATTAGCAAAAAAAAACGGATTAAACGGAATTTTGTCATGTAATGGCTACTTATTAAGATGTTACTTCTCGCACGATTTGACTCGGAAATTTAAACTGCACTTATGTGTAAATGTGATTTGAGATCAATATATATTACGACTGATACGTGAGAATGGCGAAACATAGATTTTTTAGAAGAAAATCACTTCCTTTATGTACTATATATTATATAGTACATAAAGGAAGTGATATTTTATATAGTACATAAAGGAAGTGATATTTTATATAGTACATAAAGGAAGAGTTGGGCATTATTTGAAATAATTATTTTAAAAATGTATTTCAAATATTATTTGAAATACAAATGTATTTCGGAAAACTATTCTTATTTGAAATACTTTATTTTGTATGTAGTATTTTGAAATAAAATAATGCATGTATTTTGCTGTATTTCAAATACATTATTTCAAATAATCACCAAAATAATATTTTACAGAGAGCCATGATATTTGAAATAATTTGAATCATTTGAAATACATAAAATTTTAATAAAATAATAATTTTATTTGAAATGATTATTTAATTTGAAATAATTATTTAATATGAAATAATTATTTTAATTATTTATTTTTAAATAATTATTTTAACCAGTCATTTAAATGTTACTTTTGAGGTCTAGTGGAAATAATTATTTCATAAGTATAAATGAAATAATTATTTTAAGAAAATCACTGAAAAATTATTTTAAGAGAGTGTGAAATAATTGTTTGGTAGGTTTTAAGTGTAAATTAAAATTATCTCTCACTCTGTTAATATCATACACATACATACACATTACTGAACAGAGTTGGGCATCAATCAATTAATTTCTCAATCATAATATCAAACAATTAACATTTTAATCGTGATTAATTTTTTAAAAGAGGGATACAATTAAATCTACTTGCTATTAACTCCGTTAATTGCCATTTGCAATGAATTTAGTCGTGATTCAACATCTTAATTGTAAGTGATTTAATCGCAATTAATTTAATTGCATTTAACCATTCATTTGTTGAAGGAGGTAATAGGAGAGATATTGATTAAGGGAAGAGGAAGGATTTAGAGGGTGGTATTTTGAAGGATACTGAATGTGGTTTTAGGAAGGATATAGATGGTGGTATCAGGAAGGATATTGGAGGTGGTATTAGGAAGGATATAGAAGGTGGTATTAGGATGGATATAGAAGATGGTTTTAGGAAGGATATAGATGGTGGTATCAGGAAGGATATTGGAGGTGGTATTAGGAGGGATATAGAAGGTGGTATTAGGATGGATATAGAAGATGGTATTAGGAAGGATATAGAAGGTGGTATTAGGAAGGATATAGAAGGTGGCATTAGGATGGATATAGAAGGTGGTATTAGGAAGGATATAGAAGGTGGTATTAGGAAGGATATAGAAGGTGGTATTAGGAAAGATATAGAAGGTGGTATTAGGATGGATATAGAAGATGGTATTAGGAAGGATATAGAAGGTGGTATTAGGAAGGATATAGAAGGTGAGGTAATATCACCTCTTACATCCTTCCTTATACCACCTCCAATATCCTTCCTAATACCACCTCCTATATCCTTCCTAATATCTCCTTCAAAAACTTTCCTAATACCACCTCCAGAAGTCAGCTGTGTGCGAGGGTGAAAAGTACATGTATACAGTTTACTACTGAGAAATTTAATTATTTTTCTCCAGGAACGTCAAACCTAATTGAAGAAAACGTGTTACAAACAAGGGATTTATAAACGAAAGTGAAGTGAGTAACAGTTTTTTTTTAATTAAATAACAAGACTATATAGAAAAAAATTAAAGTAATGGAATCGTTTGTGGGCATAACCTCTAATGCTGAACAAAATAATGCCTTATGCTGTAGCGATTACGCTATAGTGTTAAATACAGTAAAAGGCATAACACAAGAGGAATATCTTTTAAGTTTGGCAGAAATAGTTGATGCAAAAACTATTACATTTGCTTCCTATATATCAGGAAGCAGGTTTTGTGTTCATTTCAACAGTAGGAACGAAGTTGATAAACTAGTCAACCAACAGCAGAATATAAATATTCGAGGAAATTATATTTTATTGAAGCGTTTCCTAGAGCCAGAGAAAAGGATTATTGTGTCAAATGTTTTCCCAGAAATCCCTAATGAAGCCATAGAAGAAGCGTTAACTAGCCTTGGAATTGAAATCGTTTCGCCTGTGAAATGTTTAAAAGCTGGCCTTCATGATCCACGGTTAGCACATGTGCTAAGTCATAGAAGGCAGCTGTTTATCAATCCTCAAGGCATTGAAAAGCTGCCTTCTTCATTGGTTATAAAAGTAGCAGATAAACAGTGGAAGATATTCATTGATTTACAAAAACTCAGTTGTTTTATTTGCAAAGGGCATCATTTGGCTGCTGTATGTCCCGAAGCACGTCAAAATCCTACTGAAAATGAGGAAATACACAATAATAATGTTTCATTCAAAACCTTCAAAAATGAATCTACTAACATCAACAGAGTCTCCATGTTGCATGAAGAACCAGATAAAATTATATCTACTTCCTACAATAAAGAAGAAAGCTCAACATGTTTTACAACTCCAATTTCTGTTGTAACTAACCAAACACCCAAACCCATCGAAAACAGCCGTCAAGATTTTCCTCATATAATAAAGCCGAAATCAGAGGAAAATGAAATAGTAATTGCGGGCTCACAGAAAGAACGTGGAAACTGAATTACTCAGCTCTTTCGAAGATATGTTTAAAAGATTGGAAAATCTAGAAGAACTGGCATCGTTAACCTTTTCCAATTCCAACATTCCCGTTTCAGCTGAGCCTCTTCCTCTTCAAGATATAGCTGTTGATAGTTTCGAAGAAACGATGGTGACAGCAGGAAAAGAGGATCCCCAAAAAAACATAAATGTGAAATAGAGGCCAAGTTCCTGCCCCCACAAAGAAACACTCCCTTCCTCAAAAATTTGTCCCCTCCTAAAACCCCCCAAAAACGCCTTACCATTCTACACTCCAAAAAAGTAGTATGAGTTGGTGTATTAATTCAACCAAAAATATTTTCCAATACAAGAGATGATACAAGAAAGAAATGTCCAAGTTCATTACTTGGAAGACCTCATAGTTACTAACTAACAACAGTAAAGACACTTCAACTGACCTTTAAAAACAACAATAAAAATACTTATATCCAGTTACTAAAATATCACTTTCCTCAACCAGGTATATTCTTAAACTTGGCAATGTTTTTTTTTGTGCTGAAATTATCTTTAGAGAAAAACTAAACATTGCCAAGTTTAAGAATATACCTGGTTGAGGAAAGTGATATTTTAGTAACTGGATATAAGTATTTTTATTGTTGTTTTTAAAGGTCAGTTGAAGTGTCTTTACTGTTCTTAGTAAGTAACTATGAGGTCTTCCAAGTAATGAACTTGGACATTTCTTTCTTGTATCATCTCTTGTATTGGAAAATATTTTTGGTTGAATTAATACACCAACTCATACTACTTTTTTGGAGTGTAGAATGGTAAGGCGTTTTTGGGGGGTTTTAGGAGGGCACAAATTTTTGAGGAAGGGAGTGTTTCTTTGTGGGGGCAGGAACTTGGCCTCTATTTCACATTTATGTTTTTTTGGGGATCTCATTACTTTTTTCTAAGTATTAAATAGAATTTAGTTGCCGCATACCTACTGGCTTTTGTACTTCATATAAAACCAGGGTCTTTGGATTCTGCATAAGGTTCTCCTTACTGCTTGATATTTGATACCAATAATCAACCTACATAAATCTAATCACTAGACGAGAAAAGTTAGAAGCTCTTCCAGATGACAGTATTCTAGAGGACAAATTGATTGCTCTCGTAACTAAACTATTACACTGTAAAACACAGGAAAGTTCAGAAGGCCTTCAAGAAAAATATAAGAACAAAGACGATACATTTTGGGTTTGTGATCCTAAACTTTGCAATTTAGATAGCTCGACTTTGAAAAACATAGTATCTGCTTTGAAGTATATTATACAGTGATCCCCTACGACTTTATTTACTACATTTAAGAAAGAAGTCACAACTGCTTTTGTTAAGATGCGTCGAAATGTTTTTTAAAACATCAAATATAGGTTCTCCTTACCAAGACGATTCATTTGATACCCCACATGATGGGTTTCAGAAGGAATGATTGCATTTCGATGGAACAAAAGTAGAAAACGTCATAGGTAATAGGACACTCCCGTATCATGACCTACCTGCGTGCCAAGTTTGGTCAAAATAGGCCAAACGGTGTGAATTTGTATAAGGAACAAACATACAGACAGACAGCTGAAAGACCTTTTTTACCTAGCCTAGTGCATTCCCCGGACCAAGGTCTACCTGTGTGCCAAGTTTGGTCAAAATCGGTCAAATATTGGTCAAATGGTGTGAATTTGTGTAAGGTACAAACATGCAGACAGACGATTTTGACTAGCCTATGACACTACCCGGATAAAGACCGACATGTGTGTCAAATTTTGTCAAAATCGGTCAAACGTTGTGTATTTGTATAAGGAACAAACAGACAGACAAACAGCTGATAGACAATTTAACCTAGCCTATGATTCTCCCCGTATCAAGACCCATCTGTGTCCCAAGTTTGGTCAAAATCGGACAAACGGTACGGATTTGTAAGAGGAACAAACATACAGACAGACAGCTGGTATAATATTTTTACCGAGTCTATATGCGTCAAATTGTTTCTTAAAACATCAAATATAGGTTTTTCATACCGAGACAATTCATTTAATACCCCACATGATGGGTTTCAGACGGAATTATGGGTTTCCGAAGGAAGTACAAAACTGGCACGCCCCCGCCCCGGAAGCGGAGTCAAACACAACTTTTCGCGATTTTTCGATTTTTTCCTTTAATAACGTCTTCATATCTATCTTCATGCAAAATTTCAAGTCTCTAGCATCATGGGAAGTGCCTTATAATTTTGATGAGTCAGTGAGTGAGTGAGTCCTATAAATCCCGATTTTCGATCGCTAATATCTCAGAAACTATTCGATGTAGAATTATGAAAATTTTCAGTTTTACTCACATCTAGTAGTATAATACCTGTGTAAAATTTCATAACTTTATCTTTACCTGGTTGAAAGTTATGAGATGGTAAAAATCGGCTCTAAGACCGCCTGTAATATACACACAGTATGCTTAGGCCGGAACTTGGCCTGGCGCACTACCGTGCGCCTAGATAAGACAGTTCTGATTCCTCGAAGAGAAGAATCGCCCAAGGAACTGGAAAGTAACGAATTACCGAAACCTCGTTCTCAGAAATCGTCGATAAAAACCACAGAACCTATAAAACGTAGAGGAAAAACAGAAAATATTAAGAAGAAGTAGATAGTATACTTATTTGTTAATAGTTCTTTTTTTTTAGGTTTTTTTTCCAAGAAAATTTCTTTTTCGTACGTTATTTTAATGTAAGGAAGCAGTAATTAGCACAGCTGTTAATTGTATATACTCCATCTAAACCAGATGTGTTAAATTAATGTTCCGTATGTTTTGTTCAAACCTTTGATTTATTTAATTTTATCTTTTCGTTTGTTCATACTAATATTTAAATTTGACTTATGTTTTGTTTGATTAAGAGCTCATCACCGTAGTTGCGAAGCTCTTAAATAAATAATACCACCTCCAATATCCTTCGTAATACTACCTTCAATATCCTTTCTAATACCACATTTAATATCCTTCCTAATGCCACCATCTATATCTTTCCTTAATCCACCATCTATATCTTTCCTAAATCCACCTTCAATATCCTTTGTAATACTACCTCCAATATCCTTCGTAATATTACCTTCAATATCCTTCCTAATACCACCTTTTATATCCTTCCTAATATCACCGTCTATATCCTAGTATTAGTGTCCGTGAGTGACCGGCTATGAGCCATATAGAGTACCCTGCTTGACCATAGCATTAGTCGACAGGAAGTGAGCCAGAGTGACCCAAGTGTGATCGGAAGTTAACTAGAGTAAAGCCGAAGTGAACCTCTAATGCTCCTTTACCTGTGTAAAGTGGAAGTGAGCCAGAGTAGCCCGTAATTAGTCTGAAGTGGACCGTAAATGGCAATATATGATCGGAAATGGTCGAAGTTGATAGAATATGACCGGAAGAGCACAAATAGTGGACTGGAAGTGGACAGGAGGTGAACTTCCAGTCCACCTCCTGTCCACTTCCAAATTTTGGATACATTTATTTTATTTGAGATAAATTATTGAATCCAGGAATTTTCCCAATGAGCCGTGGGATGAGAAAATTCCTGCCGCCGTACAGTGTAACGAAGTAGTGAGGCTTATGGACAAAAATCATTAACCACTAGTTATTTTCAAATAAGCATTTTTATTAACTGAAATCAACTCAAAACTATGTAACAATAGTATAATAATGCATACTATACGGCTATAATAATATTAATTGTAATATTAAGAGAAATAATATAGCAGGTAATAATATTATTAATAACAATATTATAAAATATATTATAACTGTAACATATAATGTAGTAAAATAATAATATTTTACCATTTTCTATGAAATAATTAAATATTTTATTAATGCCGAGTCTGAATCATTTTTGGATCCTTGAGAATGTAAACTTATACTTGAGGTATACTTTAAGCTCTAAAAAACTTGAGATGTGTTCAGATGAAGTTTTCTTGCTATGGTCTTTCAAAATTGTATACTTAAAAAAAAATTCAAAGATCAATGAAGAATAATTCAGGATAAATAATAAGGGAGTAATTACCCATAATCAATTATATCAGATAAAAAGTCCGTCTCGCAGGACTGCATCATCTTAGCGCGGTTCCGTTCATATCCCTAGTCTAATTTGGAAAGATTAAAATAGAAGCAGTTATTATTTTGGTTCCACCAGTCTTTTTTTTTTAATTAATTATTATAATGGCGTGTCAACCCTTAAGGTCACTAACGCCATTCCTGTGAGTAGTAAAGTCTTGAAAGGTCATGATTTACAATCTTACCTGGAAGGGTCCGCTACACTAGAAACAGACCCGCTAGTGACAAGGTCTTGGAATCTTGGAAATCTATATTTCTAACAATAAATTGTTTTTGTTATTTTACTTAACCAGTTTTATTGTCAAATACATTATCCAACTATAAGCAATTAAAAAATAACAAGAAATAAAACAGACAAAAAGAACCATTGGATTAAACGAAATCAATTAATTTAAAGCTTTAAGCACTTTTTTCTCCGATTGACATCGCCTACTTAAAACTTTCTTCAGAACCTTTTTTGTAGAGCATTTAGTAAGCTTCCGAATGGTAATCTTCCGCTTCACAAGATTGTCAACGGTTTTCGAGATACTAACGAAATTCGGCGCTAATGACCTTGATGTAGATGCGCCGTAAAAAAAAAAAAAAAAAAAAAAAAAAAAAAAAAAAAAAAAAAAAAAAAAAAAAAAAAAAAAAAAAAACTAACGAAATTATACAAAGTTACCAAAACTTTTTTTGTCTGTTAATAAAATATTTTATTCTAACCCTTCCTTTACTCTAAACGTAACAAAAATTTCAACATATTAGTGTTGATGAAACTCCAACATGCAGAAAATATTTCAACTGTATCCCATAATTCTAAGTACCAAAATCAAAGACAACGAACCCTCCCTAGGAAGGACGCTAGGCAGTTGAAAAGCTATATATCTTGGAAATCCATATCTCTAACATTAAATTGTTTTTTTTATTTTTCTTAACCTGTTATATTTTCAAATACATTATCCAACAATAAGCAATTAAAAAATAACAAGGAATAAAAAACAGAGAAAAAGAACAGTTCGAATAAGCGAAATCAATTACTTTAAAGTTTTAAGCTCTTATTTCAACGATTGACATCGCCTAATCAAAACTTTCATCAGAACCTTTTTTTAGAGCATTTAATAAGCTTTCTAATGGTATTCTTCCGTTTACCAAGATTCTCAACCTTTTTCGAGATATTAAGGAAAGTAAACAAAGTTACTAAAACTTTTTATGTCTGTGAATAAAATATTTTATTCTAACCCTTCCTTAACTCCAAACGTAACCAAAATTTCAACATATTAGTTTTGATGAAAGTAGAACATGCAGAAAATGTTTCAACTGAATCCCATGATTTTAAGTACCCAAACCAAAAACGGTATTCAAAAAATATTTTTCCAATTTTCTCGAAAACGGTTGAAGCTATCGCCTTGAAAATGGTTTCATTCGTTTTCCTAGCCCAGGAATCATATAAAACGAGTACTTAGAAGCTTATGAACTCAAAAACGTAAGCGTTACGATTTTTTTGCGCGAATTTCGCCCCAAACGCCATCTTCCAGTAGGCGGATTTTGCTGGTTAACGAACTTGACCTTTCAAATTGGACGAAGGATTTTTGCACCAAATTTCATCAAAATCGGACCATTCGTCTTCTATCTAGAGAGCGAACAGACAAATATATATATATATATATATATATATATATATATATATATATATATATATATAAATATATACATATATATATATATATATACAAATTTGAACCACCGTTATTTTCGGTCTCTAGGGGTTCTGAAACGCGAAATTTTCTAGTCGGCACTTCCGGATTGTTTCATTGTATCAACCCTATAAGCGGGGTTCCTCCCTATGGGGGAGGGAGGAACCGCGCTAAAAAAGGAATAGTTTTGACGTAATTTCCTTCGGATGACTTAATAAAAACACAGCCCTACCTTCAACGAGAGAGGCTCAAACTGATTGTTGCTATAAAGCAGGTTTTAAAGACTTAGCCTTGTTTATAATACTGCTAATGTGTTCGTTGATCAAAATAAAACTAATATTTATTAGTTTTATACGATTTTAATTCCTTGAATAGTTTCTAAACTTAGCTAGAGGATTAAAAATTAAATATAAGAAAACAAAAATTTAGGTTTTTGTCCATTGGACGTTACACTGTGCGCCGGTGGGAATCGAACCCACCATCTCCCGATTGAGAATATAAGGCGCTAGCCGCTAGACCACGAGGAGACCCCTCTATCATATTATGTACGCGTTAGAAATAATGTAATACTAAGTTTTGTTTGTCCTTTAAAAGAAAGAACTGACCATGCACACCTAACTGTCCAAAGGACGGTTGCACATATATCTTCAATACAAGTAAATTTATTTAAAATACAATTATTTGAAATAAGGATATTTCAAATAAAATTATCTCAGATAAATTATTTTGAAATAATATAATAATAAAATAATTGTATTTAAAATAAATTATCTTAAAATAATTGTATTTGAAATACATTATCTTGAAATAATTGTATTTCAAATACATTATCTTGAAATAATTGTATTTCAAATACATTATCTTGAAATAATTGTATTTCAAATACATTATCTTGAAATAATTGTATTTCAAATAAATTATTTTAAAATAAATGTATTTGAAATAATTCTTTGAAAGTACATTTCTTTAAAATAATATTTCAAATACATTATTTTGTATAAGCTTTGTGTGAAAGCTGTACAGAATATTGATTCTACATACGTTAGTAAATCTATATTTGTGTGTGAATATATATATATACGTACACATATATATGCGTTGGAATACGCCAAATGAAACTATAATTTGTAGATTTTATGGCATCGTTTGTTGTATAAATGAAACCGAACATACCCATAAAAATTTCAATGAGCCTGGCAGCCATTTTCCTGTGACTCGGCAAGAATGTAGAAAACATATCTCGCCGCCCGAGCTGCAGAGGAAGGCTGATATCGGGTAAGCTGATTTTCTTCACTGTGATCTTGTTCTCAGTTCCAAATCTGTTAGTCAAGCTGCTTTGAAGTGGTTTGTAGCGGTCCAACTGAAAAATTATGGAAATGGACAGACGTTAGTATTTTTTTCCATTTAGATTTATCTATATCTATGAGATTATTTCATTTATTTAATTTTAGAGTTTCGCATCAATCAACGACAACGTTAAAAAGTCCGTCTCGCAGGAACTGCATCATCATAGCGCAGTTCCGTTCTTATCCCAAGTCTAATTTGGAAAGATTAAAATAGAAGCAGTTATTATTTTGGTTCCACCAGTCTTGAAAAGTCTTGATTTACGATCTTACCTGAAAGGGTCGGCTAACACTAGGAACGGTCCCGCTAGTTACAAGGTCTTGGAATCTTGGAACTCTATATTTCTAACAATAAATTGTTTTTGTTATTTTACTTAACCAGCTTTGTTGTCAAATACATTATCCAACTATAAGCAATTAAAAAATAACAAGAAATAAAACAGACAAAAAGAACCGTTCGAATAAACGAAATCAATTACTTTAAAGTTTTAAGCACTTATTTCTCCGATTTACATCGCCTAATTAAAACTTTCTTCAGAACCTTTTTTGTAGAGCATTTAGTAAGCTGTCGAATGGTAATCTTCCGCTTCACAAGATTGTCAACGGTTTTCGAGATACTAACGAAAGTATACAAAGTTACCAAAACTTTTCTTGTCTGTTAATAAAATATTTTATTCTAACCCTTCCTTTACTCCAAACGTAACCAAAATTTCAACATATTAGTTTTAATGAAAGTAGAACATGCAGAAAATGTTTCAACTGAATCCCATGATTCTAAGTACCCAAACCAAAAACGGTATTCAATAACTATTTTTCCAATTTTCTCGAAAACGGTTAAAGCTATCGCCTTGAAAATGATTTCATTCGTTTTCCTAGCCCAAAAAGCCTATAAAACGAGTATTTACAAGCTTATGAACTCAAAAACGTAAGCGTTACGATTTTTGTCGCGCGAATTTCGCCCCAAACCCCTTCTTCCAGTGTGCGGATTCTGCTGGTTAACGAACTTGACCTTTCAAATTGGACGACGGATTTTTGTACCAAATTTCATCACAATCGGACCATTAGGGAAGCCAGAAATGATCGAACAGACAAATATGTATATATATATATATATATATATATATATATATATATATATATATATATATATGGGTGTGTTTTTATGACCTATGTAGCCAATAGGTCATAAAAACACACCTTTCACTTCATGTATTTTATTATCTTCACCCTAACCGGTTTCATAACCCTGAGGCGCATATTGCATTGCAATATTAAAATTACTTTATTATAATTGTACTTGATGGGAAAATACCATCGAATGAAATACCCTTTGAGGAGGAGCAGAATAGCTCGAAACCGGTTTGGGTGAAGATAATAAAATACATGAAGTGAAAGGTGTGTTTTTATGACCTATTGGCTACAAAAAACAAGAATATTGGAAGTTGGAGGTCAACAATGGAAGAAAAAGTATATATATATATATATATATATATATATATATATATATATATATATATATATATATATACACATATATACAAATTTGAACCACCGTTATTTTCGGTCTCTAGGGGTTCTGAAACGCGAAATTTTCTAGTAGGCACTTCCGGATTGTTACATGAGATCAACCTTATATGCGGGGTTCCTCCCTATGAAGGGAGGGAGGAACCGCGCTAAAAGGCAAAAAAAAAATTTATTAAAGTAAATAAAAAAAAAGAAAATCAAATATGACAAAGACGTATAAAAATAATTGGTTTATTAGACAAGTTATTGACTTTGAATTCGTATAACTCTGGATATACTCAATGGTTTTTAATGGTTGTGGGGTTGTTTTAAAGAGAATTTAATACTCAAAACATTTCGGTTTTTACTTTAATTAAGTAAATAGGGACTTCGTTTTTAACCAAAATTTTATGAAAAACGCTGTTTTTCGTTTCTCCCTTTTTTTCTAAGAATTGGAGGGTGATGCAGAAAAACGGGTGGAACCTCGAGAACAAGGGCATCGAGATCTACAAGATATGCTATATAGATCTCTTGGGACAAAAAAAAAGTTCAATTTTGTAGACCAGTGTTATCGGTATAGAAAAATGAATCTTCTAATAGAGCCATCTGGCGGCAATGCAACATATCTGATACAATATCAAATGCCAGATAGTTCAATAAATACTTCTCTATAAGCCAATAAATATAAATTTGGACGAAATATATCTCCAAGTAACATACCTTTAAGGTAATTTTGTTTTTAAACGATAGAAATTAAATGTAAATCAATTAACACCGAAAAGTTTAGTTGCGCTTACGAGTACTGCTGAGGGTAATATCACCTTCTGCTCCTTCTTCTGTTCCGCCATTTGCAAAGTCGTTTAATGAACTACTATTTACTTGAAACACTATAAAAACGTATTGCGTCGTCTAGGAACAAGGAATGCTTTGAGAGGGACGAGGGGTCAAGGGAGATGATATCCATCACAATCAAATAATCATAAATTATAGCCCATCCAGATAGACAGGAAACGTTCATTTCCTCATGCACAAACATCTGAGGAAATTATTCAGTTTCACTTTACGGGAAGCACTATAAAAATTGATTACGACTCGTTTAGGAGCAAGGAAGTAGGGATGGGCGATAGTCGATAGTTGACCTCTATCGATAGGCCGATACTATCGGCTAAAATATATCGATACTATCGATAGTTTTTCGATAGTGGATTCCCCTATTGCGTATGTACCTGCCCTTAGGTATATTTCTAAGATTACACCAAGGTTTAAAACGAAAAACGGATTTATTTAAATTTATAAAAAGCATTTCCAAAGAATAAAATATCAAGAGATACAAAAAAGTGCAATTATTCCAAACTGTTTTAGATGTGCTCCTTAAGCCACATATTTCCAGAAAGTAATACCAACATTTCCGCTTTTCTTTGGCTCAGTCTGGTCCGCTGCTCAGAAATGATTTTTCCAGCTGATGTAAATACACGTTCTGAGGGTACAGCCGAGCCTGGAGCACAAAGTTATTTCCTGGCTACATTATGTAGTTCGTTGTATTCATCAGACGTTTCCTATTTAGTATTTAATTCGCCAGACGTGTCAGTATTTAATACCACAGCCCTCCAGATGTTGAGAACTTCAATTCTAGAAAAAAAGGGAAAAAAAAAATCTATCGATAGTTTATGACTATCGATAACTACTATCGTTAGTCATGAACTATCGATATGTCGATAGTAACTATCGACTATCGCCCATCCCTAGAAGGAAGGTTTTAATGGCTGAGACAAAGGAGATAATGCTAAATGTATATCAATACTTAGCCAACGATAAGGCTGAAAATAATTTATTATTTAACCCTCCGTTAGTGGCGCGCACCTGAGAGGTACATACTTTTTTTATTTTTTAGATCACGGTTGGCAGCCGTGTTTTGGCGTGCTCTCCGCTTTAGTATCTTCCGGATTTCCGTTTTTGCACCGGCCAGTAGCATTGACGCCTTTTTAGCGGAATTTTTGAAAAATTTCTTCAAATCTCCATCGATCCTACCTAGTAGACACCGAAAATGACCCCTGTTAAAATTTATATATATATATATATATATATATATATATATATATATATATATATATATATATATATCCATATATATATGTGTCTGTTGACACGATAGCGACCAGAGTTTTTGGTATATAGCGTTCAATTAGCAAACGATTGAACCGAGTTCGTGAACCACCAAAATTGGTCCACCGGGAGGGGGGGTTTACCCCGGACCCAAAACGCTAATTTGACCATGCCAGCCGTAGTTTTTGCTATATTTCAACGAAACTCGGTATTCGTTATGTTGGTCTAAAGAGAGACATGCGTTTTAAAAATAAACTAAATCGGTTAATTAGAAGGGGGGGTTTACTCCGGACCCACATTACCAATTTGCCACTACCAGCCGTAATTTTTTTTTACATTTCAACGAAACTCGGTATTCGTGGTGGTAATCAATAGAGAAAAATGCGTTGTAAAAATAAACTAAATCAGGTTGTTTGGAGGAGGTGTTTACTCCGGACCTAAAGTACTAATATAGTCATACCGGTCGTAATTTCTGCTGTATTGTAACGAAACACGGTATACGTCATGGGTATCTTTTGAGAAAGAAGTGTTGTAAAAATTGAGTAAATCGGTCTATTGGAAAAGAGGGTTCACTTTAAACTCTGTTTCATTAGAATTAACAGGCCAGACGTAGGTTCCCAAAGCCGCCGCGAGGAGCGCTATCTCCCACTAGGGGGACTGTATCCTGTTCCTGCGTCAGGTCAAAAGACGGAAAATGAAGTTTTTGTGTATTTATTAAGTAGTACAGTATCATGTATTAACATAACTCTGGAAGCAAATTATTTACAAAATTTATAATTGAACAGTTCTCATATGAAATGTAAATGAGCAGAACTATTCACGTTTTTACTTTATTTATATAGGTTATTTACAGCAAATTATTCAGTACTGTAGTCTACACTACAAAAAATCTGAGGAAAGTGCTTAGTTATGCAGCTGCTCGTCATTGTCTGTGGCTGCCCTTTTCACCTGTCAGGTGCAGCGCCACAACTCACGTAATTTTTACAGATATGAGATATTTACACTTTTCTTTCTCTATCTTACTATGCTATCATCTATGAGTATGTGGGTGAGTTTATTCGAACATAGAATAAATGAGAGGAGTAAAAATTAGTCTTCAACTGCTAGGTACATTGCCACTATTCGAGTGATTTCCTAGCCTTTTTTACATGAATATTATGTAGGATAAGATTTAAGATGGCCTCGTATACATATTTTAGCAAAACAGCATCACAGGACGTTGTTATCAGCATAAATATGCTTTAGCGATGACTAAACTGAAAAAAAACGTTACAAAAAAGTGTCCCAAAAAATGTGTGGGGGCCATGTACGAAAAAGAAGACTGTATGTATTACAGTACATTATGCAGGTTTGTCGGGTGGACCTGAAGCATATTTATTTTCCTCAATTTGAGCAGAAGACTCTAAACGAAATTAACCCTTAATTACTATCGTCGGGTCATATTGACCCGAATCTATTTGTTTATTCGACCTTTGCCCTTTGAAATCTTTGTATTTCAATAAATATTATTGTTTATTATTATTTATTTAAATTACTTTACCCCAAAAAATGAACTTAAAGTTTGGTTCACTGGGGCCCCGACACCATTAGTTATGGAAGAAAAAACACGCCACTAATTAAGGGTTAATTATTATTTTATATTTTATATTCATGTGTTTTATATTCACATTGAATATATACATATATATATTTTATTGACATATTTCATATTTTATATTCATATTTTATGTATTTAGACATGTTTTATGTCTTTAGGATAACCTGGTATATACCAAATGTTACATATTTTAAGATAAAGTGGATTCAGATTCCACTAACAGTACTTAGTAAATTAAAAAAAAAAGTAACTTCCTATATTTTCAAAAAAATCAGAAATCAGAAACTCCTATACATAGATTGATTATTCATTTTCATATTTTATATTAATATTTTAGTTCATATCGATCATAACATGATTTTATTTCATCGAAATCGATGGTTTCTTATATCCCCGCAACAACAAAAGTGTTGCTCTTTTATCAAGTCTGCAGTTTTCTACTATTTCTCTCAAATAGCAATGTAATCCATGTGGGCGCCACTACTGGAAGGTTAAGCTATAGCCTGTTCAAATAGATGGTGTAGTTAGAGGGAACAGGGCGTGGCCAATATACCTAGTGCAGTAAAATTCTCTCAGTTATATCTTATCACTGGGAATTTTAAATTGTTTTCCGCATTATCTTTGCCTAAGTATTGATAAATGTTTAACATTATCTCTTTTCTCACCCTATTAATTGAGACATAATCAGTTCTTATAGTGCTAACGTGCAGTGAAAGTGAATATTTCCCACAGGTACTTGGGCATGCGCAATTGAACGTTTGCATCTATCTGAACGTGCTACAAATTTATGATTATTTGATGAACAGGCCGACAGGACTACATGTGTCGGATTCCACACCACCTCTATTATCTCGTTTGCAGGTGGTATTAAAGGCTGGCTGGGCCTAAGCACTATCTGGCTTCCAAAATAAGGCACCCAAATGACAAAAATCCAAATATCTTTAGAGATGATAATATCTTTAGAGATAGCTCGAGATTCGAACTAATGTACTCCATGTCCTGAACCGATAAGAATTTCATCTGACTTTATACTGGATAATTGAATTCGAATTTAAATAAATAAAAAAAAAAAAAAAAAAAAAAAAAAAACTTACCAGATAATCTTCAGGAATTTCGAAAACTGAATTGTCATCGCCTTTTGGCATGAAGACAGGTTCAGTGGGTCTGTCATAAAGTTTCAGAAGATCTTTCGCCGACATCTGAAAAATACCATATAACACATAATCAGTAATTCATTGAGAGGAAGCTCTAGCTCTTTAGCTTTAAGGCACTCCCTTGCTGTAGAATGTATTTCTGTTTTTTTTTTTGTGTGTTTTTATTATTATATATATATATATATATATATATATATATATATATATATATATTCGCCCTCCCTGGCCGTCTTTAGGCCAACCCAGCCTTCAATTAATTTATTAATGGATACCTTGGTGCTAATGACTCTAGCAGTCGAAGCAGCAAGGGGAACATCAGGCGGCCGGAGCATAGTACTGACCACGCTATCTCCCTAGTTTGCCGTATGGTCACGAATCAGATACCTCTACACTATCTGCCCCGTGGCCTGTTACGGGACTGATTTACATATATCAGTATTAACTCTGTTGTACTTGTTTTTCAGCCCTGATGAAGGCTTCAATTTCAGGCCGAAACGTTGGAAAACAATAAAACCCGTTTTCACATAAAAAATGTAATTTCATTAAGACACAACGACCGAACCCTGACAATTTCTTCCTTCTTAGATAATCAGTAAGAGTAAAATAACTCTGTTCCGCTGAGATCTGAATACATTTCTTACCGGTGTAACGAATTCATCATCATGTATGGGTCAATCACCACACCAACTTATATTTAATAGAAATTTTCAATAGGTACAATTCTTCGGGGTTTGCTAAAATCGCTAGGATCGTTTAAAAGGGAATTTTATGAAAAACGCCAAGGTCAGCCGAATTCGTCTCTCTGATGTACGCTGTAAGAGAGATTGGAGCATGGGCGCTCCATATAAATTATAATTATAGCTTAGATAGTAATCTAAGTAAAATATTGTGATAATTACCCCAAAGGACTCGTACCCCCCCCCCCCCCCGCCCCCGGGAACGATCGGTAACAACTACGAAAAAAAGTATGTTTTGTCATCTGTAAATTTCAATATATTTAAGAGTAGGTTACCTCCATTAATACACGCACACAATTTTACAAAGACACTCTTTCAACTTAATTTTCAAACACTGATAACCATTCTGAAATGGAATCTGTAAAGAAATTGTGTTCACTCTTCCGGCGTATTCCTTCGACAATTCCAAGAGACTGCAAGACAGCTGAACTCCAGGACCTTCCACCAGAGATACTCCTGAATATCTTTAGTTTCCTTCCAACCAAGCAATATCTGGAGCTAAGGAACGATTGCAGGCTTTTCAGGCTGGCTATAGCTATTGGGATGAAGGATTCACTGACTAGTATCCGTCTGGAGCTAAGGAAGAGGACCATGCAGGCCAAGAACAAGATTGTAGGGATAATTATGGAATACCGATTGGTTCATCCTGGGCTCTTCAAGTCTCTTCTAGCTTGGAAGAATCTCCAGACGGATGTATCGCTTTTGAATGCGATGGTCTGGCGATACAGGAACGACAAGGAGGTTTGGTGTCCTCTTGTCAACCTTCTAGGTCCAATATTGGATGAAATCAACGAAGAAATAGAGAGCCTGTCTCGAGAAGAAATGTCACTCAGCGGCAAGACTTGTCATCCACATTTGGAAAATTTCTTCAATAGGTTCAGTGATGAAATAGAAGTTCACTTTTACAGTTCTGAAACGCTTGTTCCTTTTGAAATAAGACTCATTGACCTCCTGATCTGTTGTCCCTGTGGGAATATAAAATTGATAGTCAATCACAACAAGGTAGGTTTCAAACGCATTGAAATGTACTGTGAACTCAGAAATTTAAAAGAGTATTCTCTTAGACTTGGTGTATGTGCGGACAATCCACGTAGACATAATGAAAGGGAAATTTTAAAATACATGAGAAATTACATAAGAAATGCAAATACAACATATGTTCAATCAGTAATAAAAAGAATTAAAGACTACGGAAGAAACATTGACGATTTGGCTTTCAGTTACGAACTGGATGAGATAATTTCGTTCATTTCATCGGGCGACGAATCAAGTATCGACCATTCTCAGAGAACGCTAGAAAATGGAAACATTGAAGAAATCTACGAAAGATGCACGACAATGAATCTCGGTAAATCCGGCTTGTACTGCGCTTTTGAGGTTCGAAGTGGCGTTCTAAAAGAGAACAGCGTAACCCCCGATCATCAAGTCATGTGTGTTGCTTGCACACATCCGACGGTCAATAACGCATTTACCTTGGGTATCACCGAACAGGGGCGTAACTACGTCAAAGAAATTATGGTAATATACGAACCGGAGAAGGACAACTATTCTTTAGAAATTTACAAACATCTTCTGTAGACTAAAGCATCGATAATACCCAGGCCGTATGGTCAAATGAGGATTGAATCTTAAGAATGTGGTAAAATATAGCGTAGCTCCTGTTTGAAGAAGGTAAAGCTTCTACGAGTTCGACACAGAAGCACAGTGTAAGTGAAGAGAATATATTATGCACGAAATATACATTTTTAAGTGTTCAAAATATGCTTATATATCAAATCATCGTATAGGTGTTAGCCGTAATCTCCGCTTCTGAATCGGACTAAGATAGCCGAGTTTCGTTGTTATAAAACAAAAATTGGTATTTGTTTATTAACGGGGTGCCACTTAATTTCAAATACTTTTCAATCAATCACATACAATTACTTCTAGCCACACACAAGTAACAATATACTCACATTATAAGTGTATGTCTGGAGGACTGAAGTCCTTTATTTGGCATGGGCGTATATAAGGTGGGGATGAGGGGGCTGAAGCCCCCCCCCAGAAATTTTCCTAGCCCATCCCGAAATTATTTCCTATATAAGCCCATGTTCTTTGTCCCCATAATCGCCCGAAATACAATTTCGAGAAGCGAGTTGTCGGTAAAACGCTATAGTCCTGCAATAAGACACTTGCTTGCTGCTTCCTCTGTTATCGGTAAATCCCACAATTTCATTATTAAATTACTTCGCAACTTTGTGAACTATGCAGTTTAAACTAAAGCTGGTAATAAAACCTTTAACTAATCATGACTGGTCGGGGCTCGCTCCAGGAAATATATCGTAATCTTATAAGTCTTATTGAATATTTAAAAAAATACCTAGGAATATTCTATAATGTAGAGTATCTGATAGAGAACAGAATTAACCTGTTTATGACGTATGTTTAGAGTAGAAACAATGACCTCCCGTTAATGAACAAACACCCAAACATTTTGGCCGTTATGAGCATATCAATAATTTAATAGCCCTCCCCCTCTTGGACAAATGTTGGTATTTAGTAAGTAGGATCGGTGAATATATAAGGCATTTTTTCAAAAATTCGCTAACTCTCAACTATAAGTGCCAAAACTCGGATTTAAGCGAAGCTTCACATACTGTTTCATTTAAACTTAAATAAGAATAAAAACGTGAAAAAAAAGTCGCAAAGCGCTTGAACTGTAATTTTTAAGTGTTTATTTAAATTTTAACGTCCATTATTATTAACTTCCATTAATTTTAAGTAGAAATAATAGAATTTGCGTGCCTTTAAACTGGCCTTAATTGACCGAAAATCGTATTTAAATGACTTTCATTGCTTTATTTTGGGATAAACACACAATGGTTGTAAAATAGTCAAGGGATTATCTTTCCTAGATATGTGAAGTTAATGAGATGTCCATTGTTTCGTAAGATTACAGGACACTTTCAAACGAATCCATAGCATATTTATTTAAATTTTAAAGTCCATTAATTATTGACAACGGATTTTAGGACGGGTTATCAATAGGTGACCACCGTTTTCTAGGCAGGATAGGTCTGATGCCCTTCCTTTTTCCTAAAGAAAAGCCCCTACTACTAGTGGAAATCGAACCTACAACTTAGGCACGCAGTGCTAATACCTTAGAGCTCACGGCCACTCAGCCTCCTCATATGTATATTTTAAAATTGTTTGTAGGAATGTCGGTAAAGAGGCTATGCTCATTAAAGTTCTCTTGAAGAGCTACTTACTAAATACCTACTTCTGAAGCTGAGAAGGTATTTTGGACACAAATGACTAATATTCTAATGGTTGAAATGTTAGGGAAATTGTACAAAACCCGGCATATATCGTGCTCACCTAAAGAGCCTCCAGCTAACGTTGGATGGATTATGTTTATTTTCATAAATACATCTTTCTCCTTAGATACTGTGTTATCGATTTCTGGAAAGCATGTAGGTTGTGTATTTCTTCCTTTATTTCTATACAGGGTGCATTGGAAGTTAATGGCAATACTCCAGGAGGTGAAACTAGACAAAAAATGTAGTTCGACACCACCAACCACGCATTTCTATCTCACTCCCTTCCAGACATAAGCCTTTTTAAAGGGTCTCACAAAAGTTGTAACATTTAATCAGCTTTCCAACGGTATACTCAGAACTGCGATTATCTCTCAATTTCATAATGTAATTAGATTCCTAGAGTGAAAAAACATCAAATAAATAAAAGTAATATTATGTTTATTTTCGTGATATTATTAAAAATAAATCATTCTTGGTGAAATTTGTATTTAATTATTATAGTAAGTCTTACATAAAAGTTGAATAAAAAAAATTGAAAATTTAAAAAACATTCTTACTTCTCCCAATCCCCATACTGAGTACCGTACTTATATCATTCTAAAGAAGGTTATAAAACTCACTTGAATTTAACTGTCTAGATAAGAAAACGGGCTAGTCATATACTGCTAACAGATTCCTAACCACACGCCACACTTAACTAATACTGGAAGTGGTGTTCTCTCTTACCATGTGGATTATCTTATTATTTATAACGAACAGTGGTGGCTAAAGAGAGGGCCGGGGGGGGGCTTAGCCCCCCCCCCCAGAATTTAAATTCACAATCTTTTTCGGTGAATAAATAAAGAAATTGTTTAGGAAAATTAATAGTAATAAGTTCTAATCAATGTATGTTCTTAGTTTATCAAATAATTTTTACCAAATACTGCCTGTTGTAAATTATAAATGGAAGTTAAAATTTAAATATTGTTTAATTTATTTATTTTTGTTCTTCTTGAATTCAATTATTCATTTTCCATATAATGAAATTAAAACAATATATTTAAGATTGATTTAAGAGATTCCTTCCTTTCTTTGGGTGCCCATGACCTCCCGCGGTTGAATACACCCTTCAAAATGATAAAAAAAAAAAAAAAAAAAAAAAAAAAAGAAAAGTTTAAATAAATATATGAATCCCCAAACTTTCCTATTCTTATATTCTAAAAAGTACGACTCGCAGGAACTCATCTTAGCGCGGTTCCATTCTTCTCCCTAGTCTAATTTGGAAAGATGAAAATAGAAGCAGTTATTATTTTGGTTCCACCAGTCTTGAAAGGTCTTGATTTACGATCTTACCTGGAAGGGTCGGCTAACACTAGAAACGGTCCCGCTAGTTACAAGGTCTTGGAACTCTATATTTCTAAGAATAAATTGTTTTTGTTATTTTACTTAACCAGTTTTATTGTCAAATACATTATCCAACTATAAGCAATTAAAAAACAACAAGGAATAAAACAGACAAAGAGAACCGTTCGAATAAACTTTAAAGGGAACTTTAAGTACTTAAGAAGTTTTAAGCACTTATTTCTCCGATTGACATCGCCTAATCAAAACTTTCATCACAATTATTTTTGTAGAGCATTTAGTAAGCTTTCTAATGGTAATGTTCCGTTTACCAAGATTCTCAACCTTTTTCGAGATATTAACGAAAGTATACAAAGTTGCCAAAACTTTTTATGTCTGTTAATAAAATATTTTATTCTAACCCTTCCTTAACTCCAAACGTAACACAAATTTCAACATATTAGTTTTAATGAAAGTAGAAAATGAAGAAAATGTTTCAACTGAATCCCATGATTCTAAGTACCCAAACCAAAAACGGTATTCAATAACTATTTTTCCAATTTTCTCGAAAACGGTTAAAGCTATCGCCTTGAAAATGGTTTCATTCGTTTTCCTAGCCCAAGAAGCATATAAAACGAGTACTTACAAGCTAATTAACTCAAAAACGTAAGCGTTACGATTTTTTTGCGCGAATTTCGCCCCAACGCCATCTTCCAGTGGACGGATTTTGCTGGTTAATGAACTTGACCTTTCAAATTGGACGACGGATTTTTGTACCAAATTTCATCATAATTGAACCATTCGTCTTCGACCTAGAGAGCGAACAGACAAATATATATATATATATATATATATATATATATATATATATATATATATATATATATACATACAAATTTGTACCACCATCATTTTCGGTCTCTAGGGGTTCTGAAACGGCAAAATTTTCTAGTCGGCACTTCTGGATTGCGTCATGAGATCAACCTTATAAGCGGGGTTCCTCCCTATGGGGGAGGGAGGAACTGCGCTAAAATAGAAGTTGCAAAGCTGCAAATGAACTACGTTCGATCACTTTAAACAAGAATTAATTCTCAATATTATTATTTTTTGAACACGTAAGAAAAGTAGAAAAATAATATAAGCTAAAATAAAATGATTAATACTTAATAAAATAACATACCTTAGGAGATATATGAAGTGATAGGACTGTAAATACTTCACTTCCAGGCTTGCGGTATGGAACTGATATAACAAGGAGAAATATGAAGCTTATATACATAACATTTTAGGAAGCAATAACCATTATCATATCAGTAGGTGTTCTCGGGTTTGATAGCCTCCTTAGCAGGTTCCGGAAGGAAGCTGTGGCCAGCCACCGCTGATAACCCCCACAACGGGAGCCTATCACTGTAACCCCTCCAAAGAACGGCAGATCTGGACTTATTTCTAGTTCAGAGGTGAGATATGGAAAAAGTTATATTTACGCGACAAGAAGTTTGAACAGCCACTTTAAAAACTTTAAGGTTTTTGGGGCATATCAGGAAGGGTCTTCAGAAATAAACAGATTTTCGTTATAAAAATGTTTCATTTGAGCTTGGTTCATAAAGGAGTAAACCTGTTTATAAGGTCAATCAGGGGCAAACCGGAAGAGCTCATGAAATGTCGACGTCTCATACCCATACATGTACTCAAAAAAATGGTCGTTTAAAATTGTAAATATGTGTACTGTATATTTGTATATATATGTATATATATATATATATATATATATATATATATATATATATATATATAATATATATATATATATATATATATTATTATTTTTATTTTAACGTCCATTTATAGAATTTTATGACGGCTTATCTATAGGTCACCATCATTTTCTAGCCATGATAGGACTGATGCCTTTTCTTTTTTCCAAAGAACCCCTAGTTGAAATCAAACCCATGACTCTTGGCACGGAATATTAAGTTGATTTATATATATATATATATATATATATATATATATATATATATATATATATATATATATATATATATATCAACACTCGCTCTTCATGATCGTACCTTGATGAAATTCAGCACAAAAATACTTTTTATCGGAGACATTCGCACGAAAATAATATCTTAGAGCTTAAAGTCCTGCATTGATAAGTACTAGGCATAATTTTCATTGATATTTGGATGTAGGGAATCGAATAAATTCTCTTTCTTCTAACTATTTTGATGCAAATGAAGAAAAAAAAAAACTACTGGAATACTCGACACTTAAATTCTAAAGTAACAGGTACTCCAGAATGCTGGAGTTGAACTTTTTTTATTGGACATTCTTCCCAACTAGGATATATATATATATATATATATATATATATATATATATATATATATATATATATATATATATACAGTTTCTTTTGAACTCAAGAACAACCTAAAATTTATAGTCATCAGAAATTGGCCATGTTTGACTATTTTTTATATTTTCATTATAAAAAATTCGAGAATTTTCAATATCTCGAAAACATTTGAGAAATCTAGCGAATTATCGAAATAGGGGGAAGGTAAATAACACTTCAATATACACTTTTGCACTGTTCCTTTTACAGTACCACTAATTCCATCACGAACTGTTTTTCCATTACTTGTAGCATGGAAAGGCCAACAAGCATCCATCTGGAAGTCTGTGTTGTGATGACACAAATTCATTATGCGCTCAAAATGTTTGTATTGGCACTACATCTATTTGTAAAATACTCTACTCTGTTGGTGTGTAGGAATTGGGGTTCGATAAAATTCTTCTGCTGAACGCAATATAATAATAGAATGTCACGACTTAGGTCGTCAGATATAAAACACAAAGGAGTCTCTTTAGTCCATTATAGATTCTACTTAAAGTTACAGTAGGATGTAATGAGCAGCTTCAATGACATGATTGTACTTCATTCTGTAGTATAAAATTGTAGTTTTCTGCTAAATCTATTTAGATTAAACATTCATCATCTTTTAAGTTTTCATTTCTGGTTTTCAGATATGAACTTTGAATGTTAGATATTTATGAATGAGGTTGCAATCTCATTAATCCATTGAGAAACTTGTATTTCTTTGTTGTCATCATAATCTTTTAAGAAATTATTTAAGTAAGCCTTGAGCAACTTCCTATTGTTGGGACAGTCAGTGAAGCTATCTAAAGGTAAGGACACACTGGTAAACCTTGTTGCACGATTTGTCTAGAGACAGGCTGAGACAGTCTAGGCTTGAGACATAGACTTAGTCTATAGACACAGATCTTTGTCTCATCTAGCGTCCACACTATGATGTGGATATTTGTGTCTCGTCTTCTCAGTCTCAACCATTCCAAAAAGTCTCCCATTCCACTCGGGAGACCTTAGACCTGAGATTTTTGGTCTCGCAACAAGCCCATAGACAGGGTCTCGTCTATAGACATGTCTACGTAGACAACCTGAGACACGTCTCGAGACCAAAATCGCTCAACATGTCTACCAGTGTGGACTAGGCTTAAGAAGATATAGGGACAACTCTTTTTTATTATTATTATTTTATTTTTATAAATTTAGGCCATTCATTATGGTATTTTAAAGGCCATACATTAGGGGATTTTTAGAGTTAAGAGAGGAAGTCTAATAGCGGATTACATACAGGTCATCTTTACAAAATTGGAGCAAGATCTAAAAAAACTCTCTATCATTAAAATTAACAGTTTTATAGCAAAAATTGTAAAAGTATAGATTGTTGCCAGATGTACAATTGATGATATTTTGCACATTTTTAAGAATTTTTAAAGTGCCGAATTTCAGAAACTAATGAAAATAACAACATAAAATTTGGTTCTTGTACTCATGTCCATAACTAGAATATACTCACCAAGTTTCATCAAAATCTGACAACCATGGGTGTCGACCCCTAGATGATTTGGCTTGGAATGGCCCAATTGCTACAATATCTGTAAGAAGTTCTCTGGAATATCTGATGCTGAACTTAAAGTGGGAGTTCTCTCACTTGGACTTTTTTTTCAGAAAATCTCGGGCGTGTCAGTGTGGGCAGGGTGAATGATTTCACTAGGAAATAAAGGGAATGGAAAGACGCAACCAGGGAAAGCAGAATATAAATATGATAGCTAATTATTGCTGGTCGCTGAAAAAAGATGTATCAAATTCTTTCCATAGAAGGAATTCTACAAAATGTTCATTTCAAAGCAATATGTAAAAAACTGGTCAAATGTTCAAATTTAAGTGATGATGTGAAACAATAGTTAATTTTGAAAGTGTTATGCTGAGAGTTATGGATTTACTAACTTATATTTAATAATATAGCATATATTCAATAGAGGCTAGTATAAAAATTCATATTTTACTATTTCCTGTATTGCGAAAAATTGGTACGTGATGGAGAAAACCTAAGTTCATATTCTGATTCAGCACACTCAAATTAGGAATAATGACATATTAAAATACAAACCCCAGACAAAAAGTTAAATTTTGTAGACCAGTATAATTATAAACTGGTAATTATTAGCTTTTAAATTTGATAAATTCTTGTATTCCTTTTTGAGAGCTTCCTCTTAATAGGGGAGGGCGAGGTTAGTTCAGTGGTATAGCACTGAGACTAATATGCTGGAGGACCTGAGTTCAAATCCCAAGCAAGCACTAAAGATTTTTATCTTCTAGTGTCTTCGTTCATGGGTTGAATTCAGCCTCCCTGACCGTTCCTAGGCCAACCAAGCCTTTAATTAATTTATTAATGGGTACCTTGGTGCTAATGACCCTAGCAGTCAAAGCAGCAAAGGAGAAAGTCAGGTGGCCGGAGCATAGTACTGACCACACTATCTCCCTGGTGTGTCTTATGTTCATGAATCAGATACCTCCTTAGAATCAGTCCCGCAGGGCCCTTGTGGCTTGTTAAGGGAAAGCTTTTTAGCACTTTCCTCCGAAGGAAAGTAGCCTATTTTTCCTATGAAGAGGATTTCAACAATTAAATTTTAATTAGGGAGCCAACAGATTTTGTAAAATGACATACTTTGAAACAAGTAAAATCCTAAAATGTTTCATTGTATGATTGTGGCAAGGTTCAGCAATAAATAATTATTATACCACCTACCTCTTGACAAATTAAATTAAATATTAGATGGAAGAGAGGGTCCAGAGGGACTTTGGTTCCGTTTAACTATGGTTAATCTCTACAACAATTAAAATAAAAATAAACTAAATAAAAAAGGACTTAACAAAAATAAAATTAATAATAATGTGGATAACTGATTAATAAATAAAATAAAGAGGATATTCCCTGAGTAGAGAGCAGGCTGAAGAGCTTGCTATTAATTCCCAGGAGTGGGTAGGTCTTACTCATCTGAAGATTATTAGAGACTAAGCATTTTGATTTTTTTTTTCCAAGAATTTCACTCTGCAAACCATGTTCCAGTAGATGTATTCTGCCGGTTAACCCTTATATGTCATATAAACATATATGAAAACTTAAATCCTCTGCCTTTGCAAGGTTGTGAAGGGGCTTAGAAATTAGTAAGATCTATCAGAGGGTGGCGCTAATGGCCAAGATTTGTCGATGCACCGTAAAAAAAAAAAAAAAATCTATCAGAGGGACATATATGTCCCACTCTATTTCTTGAAACCAAATTTTTTTCAATACAATAAGTACAGATTGGCAGGTGTTTTGCATTGCCCTAAAGTAAAATTTAAAAAAAAAAAAGTTTATTAAAAGAAATAGTTTTGTGCGTTAAAGGGTTAACAAACTGTATCTTTTAAATTAGACAAAAGCTTTTTGGACCAAATTTCATCAAAATCGGACTATTTTTGAGCCTGTGGGAGAGTGAAAAGACATATATATATATATATATATATATATATATATATATATAATCATATTAATAGATAGATAGAAAGATTGCAGAATGTACTGAATTGTGAAACTATCTAATATGGTTTCTATTACAATATACCTATACTGATTAGTAAATTCTCGGAAAGTCAAAAACTAATATTATTAATTTAACTGTAAATGTTACTTACTAGACTCTTGAGACATGCAAATGCAATGGCGATGCCTCTTTAGGAAATATATTATCACAAATATTTTACGTATGTAAGAATTGTTAAGATATAAGTTGTTTAAGTTATAATCACTACTAAAAAATGGCACTTTCTTAATTAGTATTCACTATTGAACAAAAAGTCCATATAATTTTTCATTATCATTAATTATTGTTAAAGGTATTTTATTAAAGATAAAATTACGCTCCTTTTAACATGATATTATATTTATTATTTTTTAAAACAAATAATGATAATGATATTGATGCATAACCACAAAATAAATCTTTATTACTAGGGGACTGATGGAATTCCAAAAAATAAATAGAATCACTACATTTCTCAAAATAAATTAATTTGTAGGCTGTAGGAAACCTATAAGTCTTAGGTTTAATTGAAATATTCATTATTATCGACTTAAAATTAATTTTACTAGGGATAAAAAAGTCCAACCGCAACTGATACTAATTTTATATAACCATTCATATCAATAAATAAAAATATAAACAAGCAAATGTGTTAATGCTCAAATGTTAATTAGTTTTTTTTTATATAAAGCACGTTAAAGAGAGTGAAATGTTATATTTCATTACTAAACTTATGTTACCTGCAAAGTGGCAGTTTTAAATGCCTACTGTTGCTGTACTTTTAATTTTAGCTCCTGATGAGGCACTAATAAATTAATTAATTGAGTCAATCCATTAGAACTCACCCAGATCGTGTTGCTCAACATTTTTGATTTTCCTAATTTTTATACCAGTTACTCCCCTATACTAAGCGAGTTCAAACCTGCAGTAAAAAAAATTTCTGGCTCATTGTTTTTGTTTTTTTCTGGTCATTTTAGGTTAAAAGGAACAAATATGTAGTTAAACATTTCTAAATGTTTAATTCTGTGATAATAACAAATATTAATAAAGGTATTGTGGGTCTTTTTGCGAAGACCACATCCAGTTACGATATTGTACTTTAAATATTGCAAAAAATATGATTATGGTGAACATTGAAAAATTATATAAAAAAACATTCTCCAGCTTGAACCTTCTGCAGCAAGCAATCCTATAATAAATGAAAGAGAAAAAAATTAAGTGGAGTCTTTCTTCCTTATAATAATAATGCAGGGGCCTCCTGTGGTCTAATGGTGATTCATAAGCAGGAGATGGTGGGTTCGATCCCCACCTCCGGCAGGAATTTTCTCATCTCATGGCTCGTTGGGAAAATTCCTCGCTGCACCCTGGATGTTGGCGCTAATGAGCTGGAAGTAGATGTGCAGTTAAAAAATAATAATAATAATATTGCAGCACTAAAACTCCTGTTTTAAGTTCAATTGCAATCCTTTTTTTTGATTTTTGTTTTTTTAATTTCCACACTATTTAGAAAACATAAGGCAAAAACAAAAATCAAAAGCATATCGTACTGATAATTTTAGTGTTTATTTTGTTTTGATATCTATGAAATTAAGAGAGTTAGATAAATTTAAGTAAAACTTGTTTTCAGCCAAAAAGTAGTTAAAATGCAAACTTAAAATGGCTGGCAAAAAAAAAAAAAAAAACTATGAGCCAGAATTTCTTTTTACTGCAGGTTTGAACTCACCTAGTATATCAGTGAGAGTACCTGACTGATAAAAAAATTAGAAAAATCAAAAATGTTGAGCAACAAATTTTATACAATTTGGGTGATTTCTAATGGATTGACCCTAAATCATTTATATTAATTCACATTATTTAAAAATTGACTTTCCTCCTGATAAATGACAGTGCATTTAATAGTGTCACATTTCAATAATTACAATTAATTGCAAAAAGAAAACAAAGGGGCTTTAGAAAAACAAACCAATTTTAGTTTTAGTTTGAAACTTTTATTGAAAATGTAAAGGCTTCTGTAAAAGCACCAATAAACTTATAGTTTGTCAAGATATTGAGCAAGATCTGGAAGGCCTTCTTTCATACCTTTTCTTTTTCTTGTTTCTTGAACAATGTTGTAGGGTTTAGAAGATGCATCAAGTGGGTCCCCTGGAAATATTTGCCAATGGTCAAAAACACATTGCGGAAAAGCTTGACCTCCAGTGTTGCTTCTCAAATCGGCAGTGAAACCAAACGATTCATTGACAGGAAGATAAGCTTTCACAACAAACATCGGTGTGCCAGAAACTTGCATTTCTTCAAACACGTGACCCCTCCTTCGGTTCAGAACACCATAAATTCCTCCTACCGCAGACTCGGGACATTGTATTTCACAAAGATAAACTGGTTCCAGTATTTTCGGACCAGCAGTGAGCAAACAAGCATAAAAGCAACGCCTTGCTGTGGGGATTATTTGGCCTCCCCCACGATGAATCGCATCAGCATGAAGAGTAACATCATGGATGTTGAACCTGACTCCTCTTAAATTCTCTTCAGCTAGAACACCTTCTTTAGTAGCCCATTGAAAACCTGCTACTACACTATCCTTGATTTCATTTAAATATTGGATTCCTTTTGTGCAATCAATCAATAAATTAGGTCCTGATCCTTCAGGTCCAAAAGCCCAGATTTTCCTTCCCTCGCCAATATCAAAATCATACTTTGAAGACAAAAATCTTGCTCTGACCTTGAAGTCATCGCGGTGAGTCACTTCTCCTTTGTCGATATCTTCAGCCAGACCTTCTGGTAATGGCACAGCTTTCATAAAAAGGCGATTGTGTTTATTAGGCGATTTAGAAAGACACATCTGATTACTTTCATAGGAAACAGTTTCTCTGTAGGAAACAACAGGATCGGAAACTTTCAAAGGAATGCAGGCATGGTCTTCTTCTAAATCCTTCAAGCATATTTCTAAATGAAGTTCTCCTGCTCCTGCAATGATGTGCTCTCCAGATTCTTCAATTATACACTGCACCATAGGATCAGACTTTGCAAGACGTTTTAAACCTTCCACCAGTTTCGGAAGATCTGCAGGATTTTTAGGCTCCACTGCTACACGAACTACTGGTGATACGCTGAACTTCATTACTCTCATGTTGTGTGCATCTTTAAATGTTGTAATAGTTCCTGTTTTAACTAAAAACTGATCGACGCCAACTAAGCCACAAATGTTTCCGCTTGGTACATCCTCAATTGCTTCAATGTATCTACCCATCATCAAAATTGTACGCTGTATCGACTTCTCGAAAAGGTCTTCTTTCTTCCCAGGTAAGTAGTTTGGTCCTAATATTCGTGCCTTCATTCCTGAAGATACCTTTCCAGAGAAAACTCGCCCAAATGCATAAAATCTACCTTTATCAGAAGTAGGAACCATCTTAGAAACATACATCATTAATGGAGCTTCGGGATCACAATTCTTAATACCTATTGCAGCTAGATCATCATGGGGCCCTTCATACAATAATTCCATACGGTATTTCTGAGCAACAACTGGAGAAGGTAGGTGAATAGCAATCATCTGCAATAACGCTTCACCTGCTGGAAGCCAGGTCCTCATTATAACTTTCAAAAGTTGCTTTCCATCCTTGTCTTGGTCTTCAAGTTTTAATTTGATGTTCAATTTGTCTAAGAGCGATACTACTTCTTCTTTTTTGTAAGTCATTACAGAATCAAATATTTTATAGATCGGGTCTAGAATGTACATCACAAAGGAGCGCTTATTATCTGCATCTTTATGCTTAGACCATTTCTTTGAAGTCGGATTAAAGAAGTTTTCTCCCCACAGCCTATTCATAAGCTTCACTACATCAATTTTAAATTTCTCTGCATACATTTCTGAATATTGCTTTAAAGTGAATGCCCAGCCATGAAGACCGGATCCAAATCCTACGCTTCCTTTACTAGGATCAACTCTCACATCACCCATCGGCCCAGATTCATCACTATATGTACAAATGATTATGTTAACATTCTCAACAATCCTTTGAAATGTTTGGTACAAGTCCTCTGGATCGAGCTGGAGTTCTAAAAGAGCTCGATCCATTTTGTTCATGAACAAAACTGGCTTGATCCTTTCAGCGATTGCCTGACGCAAGACTGTCTCTGTTTGGACACATACTCCTGACACACAGTCTACAACAACAAGCGCACCATCAGTTACTCTCAAAGCAGCAGTCACTTCACTAGAGAAATCAACATGCCCTGGAGAATCAATAAGATTTATCAAAAATCCTTTCTCTTTCTTGTCACACTGGTCAGGATTTGTGATGAATTGCAAGTCTTTATCAATCAGCTCAAAAAACATAGAAATAGCTGTTGATTTAATAGTTATACACCGCTCCTGTTCATCTTTTCTTGTATCAGTAAATCTCGTTTCGCCAGCTTTTGCATTTGCGATGATGCCTGCTTTTGAGACAAGAGAGTCGGTCAAAGTAGATTTACCATGGTCGACGTGAGCAATCACTGACATGTTTCTAATATTTTTTTTCTTGTCCATCATGGACCTAATCTCATCAACCGTAAAATTCACCATCGTAGCAAAGTTCTATTGTAAACTTTTAATGAAATAAAATAACTCACACAGCAAGCACAGCGGAAACAGCACTTAAAACTATGAACAGCCAGGAACACCACAAACAGCAACCAATCGCAACTTGAGGTTGCGCCACATTGTAAATTCCCAAACAGACAAATGAAAACACAAGCTACACTCAAAAAAATAAATAAAACTATATATTGCTTCCATTCAGCAATTATGTGATAAATAAAGGGAGGAGTAAATTATAGACTCGCAATTTTAATTCCAATCGAATTTAAAGGAATAATACATGTTTACACCAATATGTATAATTACTATTTATTTTTTATTTTGTTGCAGATAATTGAGAACATTATAAAGATATAGCAATTAATATTTTTTTTTTACAGAAGAAAAAACAAATACTCAGCACATTAAACAAAATAATTATGTTCACACGAAAATCGTGTATTTGGTATTTATGCTCTCAACAAAACGGAAGTAACGATACTTTCTAAATTGTTCAAAAATGAAAACTTTACATTCACTATTTTTCCAAAAAAATCTGTAAATAATTTTTGAAACTGGAATTATATTACGAATAGTTGTGCAATAGTTTCATTTGAGTCGTGACTGGAGTAGGGTCAATATCAGCCGAGTCCTGCATTACTCAGCTTTGGTATTTTCAGGATTTTATTTTCGTACTAACCGAGATTCTTCATGTTCAAATTAATAGTTCAAAATTAATGCCTTTCTTGGCTAATTTTCATTCCTACAAAAAATTAGTAGTTATTTCATGAAGTGGCGATTTTTTTTCACAAGGAAATCGAAATTGCTTCTCATGGTATAAATTATATTTTTACTTTTTTCATTTTTTTCAGAATGTAATATGCACCCAATAGTTTCTTTTCTTTTTCAGTTGTCTCTTATCTCTCCTTTTAGACATCTCCCATGTCAGATTTTTTTCTTTTAGATACTTCAAGGTCAATTTACCACCCATTACTGATTTCTGCACGCAAGCTTTATTGAATGTTCCCTAAATCTCCACATTTATACACCACATAGCAGTAACTATTTCATAGATTGCGAACATAGCCCTTATTCATACATAAAGAAAATAGACGACTTCAATATAGACATTAAATTGCCCTAAGTATAAACATAAAAGACTGAAGGATATTGTGCTCTAACTTTATTATTTCTACCTAAGTCGAGTTTTTTTTTTTTTTTTTTTTTTTTTTTTTTGGTAATTTTCCCCCTTAATATTTTTTTTAAATCATAGTGAATATGCTTTTGTATATATTTAACCATTTTAGTGAGAGAAGAAGGTTGCTTGGGATTTCAAATAACATTTTATTGTTGAACTAGAGTATAATATGCTATATAATATATTATATTCACTGTTTTATACATTTTTCTAAGCATTTCACCCAACAAATACTCTGACATCCAGGTCTGGTAACTGATGTTTTTCAGAAAGTGAGTATATTAGTGCCACTTACAAGTGTCTTGTATTAGTTTTCTTCTTTTGAGTAATTTTTTTTTGGTGGCAATGGACCACACATTGCCTTATTTTTGTGTTCCTTTATTACATTTTTCAGTCCACCAGCTTTCTGGTATTTGATGATACTTTAAATTCAATAATTTTCTAACAGTAAAATTAACCAACTAGAAAGCATCAGCTGTGATTTATATGAGTTTAAGTCAGATTAAATGCAATTCTAAGCGATGAAGATTCAGAATTTTGAAGCACTCGTTTAAATGTGTTTAACTGAAGTGTTTTATTTCAAAAACTCGAATGCCTTATTGAAGTGTCTCCCATAATTACTTAGCTCTTCAGTTATTTCATTTGTTAATTTTTTTGGTGAGTTAAACAAGATTGGTGACAAACATGAGTTTTAAAGTAGTTTTATTCATTTATAGTACATATTACTTTTCTCTTCGGTGAACTAAAATCAACTAAAAATGGAACTCAAAGTTTTATAAAGATGTGTTTGTATATCGCACTCTGAGAAGAATTTTGGCGTTTCTTTATCAACCCAACATTTGAGAAAACAAATTTTCCCTAGCTATTTAAAAGTATTGTACTTTTTCTATTTTCTAGAATGGAAATCATTTCCACTCCTTATATTTTTAACCATTGCTTCCCCAAGCTATAGCTCCTCAAGCTTTAGTAAATAGCAGAAATAATTTTGCAAACATAAACTTTAAACCTCCAAGCATGCAACATTTTCATTAAATATATCTTAGATACTAAAAATAAATTAGAGAGGTAGTACATAGAATAATCCTTTGCCATCTAGGGTAACTGCCCCCACATCCGGCAAAAAGTCCGTCTCGCAGGAACTGCATCATCTTAGCGCGGTTCCGTTCATATCCCTAGTCTAATTTGGAAAGATTAAAATAGAAGCAGTTATTATTTTGGTTCCACCAGTCTTTTTTTTTAATTAATTATTATAATGGTGTGTCAACCCTTAAGGTCACTAACGCCATTCCTGTGTGTAGTAAAGTCTTGAAAGGTCATGATTTACGATCTTACCAGGAAGGGTTGGCTAACACTAGGTCCCGCTAGTTACAAGGTCTTGGAATCTTGGAAATCTATATTTCTAATTATTTTTGTTATTTTACTTAACCAGTTCTATTGTCAAATACATTATCCAACTATAAGCAATTAAAAATAACAAGAAATAAAACAGACAAAAAGAACCGTTCGAATAAACGAAATCAATTAATTTAATGTTTTAAGCACTTATTACTCCGATTGACATCGCCTGATTAAAACTTTCTTCAGAATATTTTTTGTAGAGCATTTAGTAAGCTTTTGAATGGTAATCTTCCGCTTCCCAAGATTATCAACGGTTTTTGAGATATTAACGAAAGTATACAAAGTTACCAAAACTTTTTTTGTCTGTTAATAAAATATTTTATTCTAACCCTTCCTTTACTCCAAACGTAACCAAAATTTCAACATATTAGTTTTAATGAAAGTAGAACATGCAGAAAATGTTTCAACTGATTCTAAGTAGCCAAACCAGAAACGGTATTCAAAAACTATTTTTCCAATTTTCTCGAAAACGGTTAAAGCTATCGCCTTGAAAATGGTTCCATTCGTTTTTCTAGCCCAAGAAGCATATAAAACGAGTACTTACAAGCTTATGAACCCCAAAACGTAAGCGTTACGATTTTTTTGTGCGAATTTTGCCCCAAACGCCATCTTCCAGTAGGCGGATTTTGCTGGTTAACGAACTTGACCTTTCAAATTAGACGAAAGATTTTTGTACCAAATTTCATCAAAATTGGACCATTCGTCTGGGAGCTACAGAGCGAACAAATAAATATATATATATATATATACATATATATATATATATATATATATATATATATATATATATATATATATACATACAAATTTTAACCACTATCATTTTTGGTCTCTATGGGTTCTGAAACGCAAAATTTTCTAGTCGGCACTTCCGGATTGCGTCATCCCTATGGGGGAGGGAGGAACTGCGCTAAAAGTCAGGTAATATTACCGTAACTTCCTTATTTATCAACCAATCCACTCTCATCAGCAGTTTTTGTGCTGGCCTTATAAAAATAATCTTAGTAAGTTTTAGTATAAATGTATGATTAATATAAATAACATATATAATAAAATAAATATATGAATGATGTAAATTATATATTAAGTTAACTTTAGAACTATACAAAATTTATATTGTCATTTGCTGTGAAATTGTTAAAGTATTATAGCGTTTACCAGACTCGAAATGGTAAGAAACAAAGTGTCTAATATTGATATTATTTTTGTAAGATACATCTTTTACAAATAATATCAATATTAGACACTTTGTTTCTTACCCTTTTGAGTCTGGTAAACGCTATAATACTTTAACAATTTCACAGCAAATGACAATATAAATTTTGTATAGTTCTAAAGTTAACTTAATATATAATTTACATCATTCATATATTTATTTTATTATATATGTTATTTATATTAATCATACATTTATACTAAAACTTACTAAGATTATTTTTATAATGTTTTTTACAATTGTTTGTATTACCTTAAATTTATCAGTATTGTCAAAATATGCTAATTAATGTGCCCTTCAAAATAGAAAAAAAAATACAAAAACTAAAACAGAAAGTAAAATATGGAAAACTTGTTGATATTGTGAACCTACTCATTAACAGTAATAGAGTGAACCCTGTTCCAGATAGTTTTAATGAATGTTTAAAGCCGATTCAATTCCTCTATGGTGGTTATATTTAACATATTTTGAATAGCCTCATGGTCAGAGGATGCAGAAGTGGATGGATTTAAAATATCTTCTCTGGTTTCTTCAAGTGCTGAACAGTGTAGGAGGAGGTGGTATAGACTATTGTTATTAATGTACTGTTTGCAGAACGGGCAGAGATCATTTGCTTTGAGGGAGAAATGGTGACTTCCTTGGTATAGCTGTATACTTTCAGGGTTTCCAACCCTTAGCCAGCTAATGCATCTTAATTTTCTAAGATATTTATTAGTATAGTTATTCCAAAACTACATTAGGAAGCTTGTACTTGACTGATAGGGAACTTATTTTGAGCTCAACTCCTCTGCATGCTTGATGGTTCATGCACTTCACAGCTCGGGTTTCGAAGAAACTCCTCAGGATTTTCCAAACTTCAAAAAGAGATTTATCTTCAATATTCCCAGTTCCTTATGGCAAACTCTTGTACTGCTTCAAGTTGTTTCTACCAGTGAAATGTTCCAGGACTGATAACCCTAAATGGATCTGTTTGGAGTCAAACATATTTGCAGAAGAAGGACTGGCATTGAAGGGTTCCTCAGCAAACAGACGAATGATGCTGTAGTCCCAAGGGTAGAGTCCACATTTTCTGAACCCATTTACAACCGTAGAATAAGTGATTGTTTCCTTCTGTAAGGAAGAAAAGTCATTTTTCTTCAAAAGTACGTTTTGTAAGCTCACACGCCCTATATGGTTTTGTTGCCGGTTTTGTATGCCGTCACAATTTTATCTTACTCTCCCACCCCCTTTGTGAGATTCCTTTCTTGTAGCATTTACACTTCAATTATCCATTTTTTAAATTTTTTGAGATATATATGGCGTAGGTAAAAAAAAATAGTACCTTTTTCTTATGTACTACTTTATTGTTGGCTTGCCCTTTTTTAAATATATACAGAGTCTGTATATATTTAAAAAAAAAGTCCGACTCGCAGGAACTGAGTCATCTTAGCGCGGTTACGTACATCTCGAAGAAATGGAATAGATTAGCACCACAAATCACAGGAAACTGACAGTAGCCAACAGAAGCGGATAATTCTTAATCTATATAAGTCCATACAATTATGTACTGAAAACGTACTTACTCTTCGACTACTGCTGAGAAGGCTCTATTCTAAACAACCAAAAATTCGTTGTCATTATAAGTATCTTGTTTTACTAGCAAATTCGTTTTACTGTTATAATCAACTGAAAATATGTGCTTCATGGCAAATAAAATTCCATTCTGTCGTGGGTTAAATCTTTCTATAAAATAAAAAATAACGATAACTTCAGTTGGAGGCTATATGGAAGGTTATATAGATAGGAGAATTCAAAACAAACTATGCATACGCCATCATGATTAGCCAAAGCCATCTTGATTACCACAGCCACTCCAAACTTTTTACCTATATCTTTCACCGTTTCTTAGCTTATTTTACTACAATACTAATTTTACTGATAAATGCAATTTAAAACAAAAAAACAACCAAATAAAAAATGATTTAAACAAAGAGAAAACCCCGTTCAAAACAACAAAACATACACTTCTTAAGTTTTAAGCGCTTATATCTCTGATTGACGTTGCCCCATCGAATATTGCTTTGATCATTTTTTGTAGAGAATTTAGTAAGCATTCAAATGGTCACCTTCCAGTTACCACCATTTCCCAACCCTTATCGAGATATTTACGAAAAATGTACGAAGATCTGAAAACTTTTCATGTCTATTAATAATTTTTTTTTTTTTTTTCGTATACTTCCTTAACTCCTAATATAACCAACATTTAAACATCTTAGTTGGGATTAATTTCCAAGATGTAGAAAATATTTCAATTGAATCCCGTGATTCTAAGTACCCACAAAAAAATAATGACTTACAAAAACATTGTTCCACTTTTCTCAGAAACGGTTACAGATATCGCCTTAAAAATTCCTATGTTTTCCTGTGTTAAGAAACCTATAAAAAAAGTACCTGCAAGCATATGAAATCAAAAACGTAAGCGTTACGAATTTTTTTTGCGCGAATTTCGCCCCAAACACTATCTTCCAGTGGGTGGATTCTGCTGGTTAACGAACTTGACCTTTCAAATTAGACGACAGATTTTGTACTAAATTTCATCAAATCGGACCATTTTTGAGCATGCTACAGAGCGAACAGAAAGGCATATATATATATATATATATATATATATATATATATATATATATATATATATATATATATACATATATATATATACATACATACACACACAAATTTGAACCACCTATATTTTCGTGATTTATGGGGTCTGAAACGAGAAAGTTTCTAGTCGGAACTTCCGGATTACGTCGTGAGGTCAACCTCATAAGCGGGTTCTCCCTATGGAGGTAGGGAGTAAGCGCGCTAAAATGGATAATAAGTCTGTATTATAGACTTAAATATTACCAACTAAGTACTTTGACAATAATTACTTAGTTAGTACTATTTTTAGAAATTTTAATTTAGCTACCATTGTTCAATATTTTTGAGACTGCTAATTTCAAAGTCAGTCTAAAAGTTTTAGTATAATAAGTTCTTCACTTCTAAAATTAATTTAACTATTCTCTCTAACATAAGATGTACATTTTATGCAGTCTTATTAATTGTTTAAATATATGTATGTAAAAATTGTAAGTTTATAGATATGGTAATCCATGTAAGGTTACAAATAATTTTAAGCTATTAGTTAAAGCTTTTTCTTTTTGATTGATATTATTTTCTTTTTAAGGCACGAAATTTGCTTTTCAAATGATGAAAATGTCACAAAAAAGTCCCGAAATTGGCTTTCACAAAAGTAGTAGACACCCTGTTCACTCATTTTCAGTTTTGCCAATACCCCAACTGGCATGCTAAAGACAATCCTTTCAGGCAATATTTCATACTGAAATACAACCATTGATCGGGCTAGCTCACCAAATGTATTATTAGTAATTAGAACAGTCACACAATCTTTGTTATCATTATTTACAGGGAGGTATACTGACTTATCTCCCTTTGGACCCAATACTTTTTTACCTTTTGAGTTGAGAAAGAAGGCGGTTTCATCGCCATTAAATATGTGGAGTGAAGGATCCTTCAAAGCTTTGAAGAAATTTTGTTTTTTCAGGTAATTCTCAGTATCTTTCTTTAAACCAAGATTCTATCTGAGGTTTAAACTTGGCACAGATGATATGCTTAACGATAGATTTTCAGCAATCCTATGAGCTAGGCTAGGATTTTGCCGCTTCCTTTCTGGTCGACCATATAAAAATAGGGATTCCCTTTTCAGGTTCTATATGAGCTGGATACAATTTTGGAGTTGGTGACAGGGAACCCAACCTTAGCCATTTTCTTAATCAAAAAAACGAAGTATCCTTCTTCTTTTTTGAAAACAAAAGAGTATTAGGCCCAGGTTTCCCCTGGATAGGTAACTTACAATATGCTTTAAACATCAGAGTAATCCGATAACACTAAAACTTCTTGCTGCTGGCACACCATTTTTGACAGCATTAGTTGCTGCTAGCATTTGAGTCTCCTCTATTTATTCTTTGAAGAGGAGCAGACTTTGGATTTCCTTTGGGGCTTCTTGAATTTTTCTTGTGCTCAATGTGTCTTATTGGAACCATTTTGTAAGCCTGGAAACCAAATCCATACTTTAGACCTTCTCAACCTCAACAACACAATATAATCACACAAATGTCATTCGAGCCTGAAAAATCACTCACTAGGTAAGTACGCGAATTTGTCATAAACTTCAAATTAGCATGGGAGGATTATGTAATGTTAACTGGACTCTTGAGGTAGTCAATAAATAGAAAAATGTATTCCAGTTATTGACACCTACTTTATACCTATTATTGACACCCCCTGTCAAACATTGGATCCCTTCATTTTTGTTCAAAAGTATAACACCATACATGATACATATACATACATATCCTTGTCTATGTAAAATGTTTTCCCTTTCTTTTCATCTGTATACAAATTAGTGTTAACTCTGTCTTTCTTGTTTTACATCCCTGACAAAACCTTCAATTTCAAGCCAAAATGTCTCCAAAAATAAAATGTGGATTTTCTTATTAAAAAATGTAATGTAATTCAAATGCACACGGCGAAACCCTGATTATATCTACATTCACAACCCTAAGAGCCAACAATTTCTCAATTTATTATTATTTAGATTTTAAGATCCACTTAAACATTACATAGATTTTTGGGACGGCTTATCTATAGGTTACCAGCCAGGATAGGGCTGCTTCCTATTCTTATTTCTAAGAAAAGCCATCCTCATCATAATGGGGATCAAACCCACAACCAGAGCAACAGAGCCTCTTCACAGATGGCTTTAAAGTTAATGGCAGTAGTTAGTAATGCCAGAATACAAATGTTATCCCTCTCAATTAAGAATTTTTTTTGTTTAATAATATTGTATTGACGTTTTATAATTTGTTGTTTGTGTTCTTATTTTTTGGTATATGTTGATATACTATGTAAATGTAGGGGCTACACGCTTGTCGTGTGGCACATCTAAATTTCCCCTGTCTTTGCAGTCTGTCAGTATGCGTTTGATTGTGAGCGTTGTATTACATGTTCTGCAAAATGGTTCGTCTTGTCTTAATTGTAATGTTATATTTATTTCAAAATTAAGCATGCCTTCCCATAGTTTTGAAGGATGTTGAGCATGAAAAAACAATTCTCAATCTAGTTTACATGAATTTATATATTTCTAAACAAAATTTAGAGCATAATGAAGGTGGTTTAAGGAAGAATAGCAAAGGTAGTATCAGGCAAGGTATTGAAGATGGTTTCATTATAGAAGGATTTCATTATATTTTAAGTTTCATAATTATATAATAAATTAATATTTTTTTAATCAATAGCACATAGATAACCCTTACTAACAAAAAACAAAAAAACTTAGGATTCATTTAACAGTAATATAAATTAATTAAAACACGATATAAATTCAATAATTGAAAATATAGACACTCAATATGATTTATAAGATAAATTTAAACAGATGATTTGAATCATAAAACAGAAAGTTCAGGGGCCCTGAGTGTTAAGGTGTGAGAATATATGGGTTCTATTCCCAGTAAAGATGAACCCTTTTCTTTCAAAAAAAGAAAAGGCATGAGCCCTATCTTGGCTAGACTAGAAAATGTTGCTAAACTGTAGGTAACCCGTGCCAAAAATCTTTCTTAAGTGGGTGTTAAAATTTAAATAAATACGAAAAAACATTTTAAATTTAAATGCCTGCTGAAATTAAGCCTAGCAGAAACTCTCAAGTTTTTGGCATTCCCATAAAATATTGTACAACAGTTGAAAACCTTTGAATCCTATTGGATGAAAACCTTTTCTGTAAAAAAACGAATTTCTCGTAGGTCCATATTTATGCTCAGCCTCTCCTGTCAACAAAGACTGGACAACTCTTGGTACTTTATTCCCCCAGTTCGCCTATGGTATATGGTGGACTATCTGGTGATCTCTAGGCAAGATTTACACTCCTCCTGAGCTGCTTCATTCGTTTTACCCTCGAACTCACAAGGAGTTGTTGATTAAAGGTCTAAATCACTCACTCCCTTTAATTTGCTACGTCCTTAGATCTGTAAAGAACGGGGTATTAAAAAAAAAAAAAAAATACAAATTCGTAGTTTATAATAAATGGACGTTAAAAACAAAATATACAAAAAACCAGCCTTTTTCTGCCTAGTTTAATTGAAAAACTCATTGTAATAAACGTATCGGTAAAGCGATAAATTTCTGCATGGGTTTCTCTGACTGAAAAGACCAAACGACATTTATTTGTAAATTATTCCATTGGTGATGTTCCATTTACGACTTCAGTCAACGGTTTTCTAGAAATATAAGAATAACACACGAAAATTCCACAACTGCTTACATCAGTTAATAACATATTTTTGTATAAACTAAAAATAATATTTATTTTTATGCCTCAGTATAAAGTCAATCATGTGTTCGTTGTTTTCAAGTAGCCATGTAAAATTTGAACTGATTCTGTATCTATGCAAGTTGCAAGAACAAGTATTTCAATGCCAGGCTTGTACACAACGACCAATAGACACCATGTGGGATCTGGAGAAGTATTTCTTTGGATGGCTACCCCTAGGAGAAGAAGACAAGCCCCGGGCGGTAAGTTGTACTTTCTCCTTATTCTTTTTTGGAACATTGACGAACAAAAGAAAGATTTTTTGATTGTGAAAAAAAACGTAATCTTAATCCCCCAGTTACGACCATCCAAAGGCTAGTTTGCATGACCCTGAAATCGGATGGTGAAAATCTGACTCCTGGTCACGATTTGTGGTGGTGACAAGATCGGTAGAGATTTGCAGTTACTCCTAAGCGAGGAGCTGTCTGTTTTCTTAAATAATCCTTTAATCGTAATAGTCATTTACTTAATCCTTTTTTTCTAATTATTAAAAAGAATAAATATATATTTTTTTATTCAAAACTGCATAAATGTTCTTGAACGAAGGACAGCAATAAAGTGAACAGTAGACAATGTAGCTCTCTGTGGATGATACGGGAGATCTTTAGTAGTGAATTCTAAAACGAGAACGGGGTTTGAAAAATCCGCTTAAAACACTTTGTTACTGAGCAGAATATCTTTCCAATCCCCCCTCAAAAATTATTAGCAGTGCGACACAAATGAAACTCTTTGTTTTAGTGTTAAACACTTAATTTTATAGTCACTGTATAATATCGCATTACTTAATATTGTAAATTTCTGTACAACTCCGAGTTTAAAAAAAAAGACAGACGCAGTAACTGCGTCATCTTAGCGCGTTTCCGTTCTTATCCTTAGTAGGTATAATTTGAAAAGCTTAGAATGAAATGAGTTTTTGTTTTGATATTTCACGAAAAATTAAAGCACGTGTAGAAATATACGGTTTCTGATAGTTACGGAACTTGACCTTTTAGATCACACAATTTATTTTTTTTTATTTATTTTTTTTACCAAATTTCATTAAAATCGGTCAATTTTCCAGACAGCTAGAGAGCGAACAGACAAATATATATCTATCGAAATCTATGAGTTTTGAAATGTCACTTTTGGTTTGTGTCATCGGGGCGGCTTCCCTCCCTGTGAAGAAACGCGCTAACAGGGAATATATAACTGAAATTAATTTGAATCTCACCAAACATGTAATGAAAGTTTCTCACAAAGAGTATTGTTGAGCTACATAGATACACCTTTTTTTATTCATTGACATTAGCCATTAGCTCTTCCTAAAGCCATACCAAAATTAAAATGGCTATAGTGACATTTTCTTAGTTTGGTTTTGTACCGAATTCCCTTCACTATAAGTGATAAAATTGTATCGAAGGCATTATAGAATGTGTATTCAGTGACCAGTTTCTTTATAGCAGGAGATCTCGTCAGAGGAAGAAATCTGCCAGGACAGATGACAAACCTTCAGCCTGAAGCTGGAGACTACGGACAGCAACTTCAACTGTCTAGGTTAAGAGTGATATTTCAAGACACTCCGCAGCATAGATTCGTTAGAAGGGGTGCAATGGATCTAGCATCGAGGGCGTGAGTAAATATATTAATAGCATAAAATAAAATTCCGCAAGTATATATCTGATGAGATGTTCTTTTAGTTTCGTTGATTTTTAGATACAGTTAATTGCAGCTACTAAGAAACGAAGAAAGAGAACGAATTGCGAAAAGGTTAGGGTAAAATTAGCCAGTTTCGTGGCAAAAAGCAATTTGCGAACGTAACTAGAAGCACTTATTTATTTCTGCGAGCTCAGTTCTTAGTTTTGCTCAAGTGTCTTTCGGATTTGAGTAAATCGCAAAGCATTTATTAAAGTAACGAACGATTTCAAAGAAATCGAGCACATCGATTTGACCTTGGATCGTCAGAACGTATACAGATACATTTACCTGAACCAAACCCTGTTATGCTGCCGATGAAAAAAATGTGGAAATGCCGACGGACCTCATGGATCACAAAATTCCATGCAATATCTTCCGCAAAAATGGCCTTTGTTGGTGACATTTCGTACAAAACCTTTCGACTCGTTAGCAAGCACAATCCGTCCACACGAACACTGTTTTTCGGCGAAATTTACAAGTTTTATCAGAATTTAGGCATGAAAATTAGATGAATCCACTTTTAAGTTTTATATATATAACAGTTTTTAGAAAATTGTAATAAACTAGATTTTTGTTTCGGAATCAAAAAGAGAAGTGGGTGGCTACAATATATAAAAATTCCACAGTCATCCAAAAACGTTTATAAACATTAAGAATGGAGATGAGCAAGTATTAAACATATATTTATATTTGATTGGTGGCGAGGTTAGCTCAGTGGTAGAGCACTCGACTAATGAACTGGAGGACCAGTTTCAAAACCCGAGCGCGCACTAAAGATTTTTTCTTCTAGTGCTGCCGATCGAGGGTTGGATTTGGGGTCCCAGATCGTCCCTAGACTCACCCAGCCTTTAATTAATTTAATTAATAATGGGTACCTTGGGTGCTAATGACTCTTGCAGTCGAAGCAGCCAAGGGGAAAATCAGACGGCCGGAGCCACACTAGGGAGATAGTGTTGACCACACTATCTCCCTAGTGTGCCGTACGGTCAAGAATCAGATACCTCTACAGTATCTGCCCCTCTGGGCCCTTGTGGCCTGTTACGGGACTGTTTTTTTTTTTTTTTTTTTTTTTTTTTTTATTTATTTATTAGATAAGGACCGTTTTTTCCTTTAACTATTTTTTATTTTGTTTAATATTTTCTTGAATTACTCAAAGAAGTCATTTGGCAGAATAATACATTCTGCGTCTGTGGGAATTAAGAGTGGATATATTTTTCCTCGCCAAAACATCAAATTATAAAACTAAAAGCACAGAACATCTCAATATAGTACACTGAGTTGTGCTATATCACAGCTCAAGTAATCGTCAAATGAAAAAGTCAATATAAAAGGATCTGACTTCCTTTCTTGGATACTTTCAAATATTTCCTATAAGTAATGTTTTAAATATATTGTGATCTATGCCATACCAACAGGTAGAGTCGTCGTCACTGGCCCCTTTAATAACCCTTTCGATTATTTACCAATTTTTTTTTTTTTTTTTTTTTCTTTTTTTTACGGCGCATCTACATCTGGGCCATTAGCGCCGGGCTATCTACAGGTTGTCACCCTTTTATAATGCCAACAGCATGTGGTCGGTCACCCATTCAGGTACTGACCACGCCCAACGTTGCTTAACTTTGGTGATCTACGGGAACCGGTGCACTCAACGTGGCTATAGCCGTTGGCCATTATTTACCTATTGTGATCTATTTCATAAATAATTTTTTTTTTTTTAATTCTAAATAATGTTTGCAGTACTTAAACACAAACAATAGTTACATATTCTGTATTGCTAAATTTATTAGTTAAATTGTTTTACTATAGTTCCTAACGTTTATTCAAGCATTATTACCTTAGATTCTATTATTTATATTTCTACTATGTTAAATGTTTGTATTACTAATTAGTTTATTATATATATTCAGTATATCCTTCTATATATAGGAGGACAACATATATTTATTTCTGTACAGTTACCACACATATATTTTCAATAAATGAGTAAAATCTAAAGAATATTAGAGAAATTAGAGACAATATTGCTTAATCCTAAATAACCCATAATCTATTTTCAAAATTATTATACATCACATGAATGGAAGAGAGTTTTCTATTTGTTCACAAGTAGCTTCACAATATATGTGTTTGTCATTATGACCAATTTTCTGTTTTCTTTTCATTATTTAATCAATATAATTTTAATTTGATAGAATTATCAATTGTATTGTTTTACAATACAATATTGTATAATTTATTTTGGTATATTCTCTTCCATTATTGAGCTTCATTTTATTATTGATCTTATTCTCACTTTCTTTGTTATTGTTATTTTTGTTGTAAAATATAACATTTTTTTTTAAGGCGTACGTCGATCATTCGCCAGTTATTTGATATATAATGAGTATAACAAATTCAACTTGAGTGGGGTAATTTTTTATGGAACATCATTGAGTTATGGACCTAGTCGTCTTCAAAGATAGGCATTGAGAGCTTTAATACATGTAAGTACGATGATTTGTTACTGATTTTAATAAATTTTCTTAAAACTATATTGGATGTAATGCATTAATCAATATCAATTACTCTTTGAGGAACATGGCACGGAGTTGGGATTCATTTTAGGTTAGAGCCAATTCAGATAGATTGAAAATTTTAATTTCACCTGCGTGAACTTTTAAGGGTGATATACTCTTTCAGACTTCTTTCTGTTTAGCCGTTTGCAAAGCTGTTTAATGAACTTCACTTTATTTGAAACACAATGAAAGCAGAATTTTACAGCTCCGGGAATATAGCCTATACCCTTTTCCCTTCGATTGGACCATCTATTTGAACAGGCTATGTTATAGTTCAAATTATTTTCAGCCTTACTTTTGGGTAATTATAGGTAAACATTAAACACTATATGCCTTGCTTGACCTCTCAAAGCCATCCGTAGTCAACGAGACATAATCAGTTTTTGTAGTGTTTCGTGTAAAATGTATTGGTGTGAATTCCAAACATTTCCTATCTGAACGAGTTATAGCTTATTGGGCATTGAAATGCTGTGTAACTGCATTTTACAATTCTGTTTCATTTCTTTATCCCTTGTCAGATTATTTTATTATATTATTTTATTTAATTTTCTATATATTGTTTACAGGTGTATGTTTCAGTAATTTGTTCTAGTTACAAATATTTTCTTTCTTTGGAAGAAAAGGCTCTTTATTGCCACTTGCAGTAATAAATAAGAATATGAGGATGCGGGCATTTTATAAATAAAACTATTTTGTTGGCACTTAATTGTTTTTTACTTGGCTTTCATTGTTTTGTAATATTTTTATTTTTATAGATTCATTATTTGCTTGTAATGCCACAATCCAGCAGCCAGCAGAGAAACTGTAACCCTTCATACTGGATAACTATAATTTCTGAATGGCATAATTATTTGATTGGAGTGTGGCATAATCATTTCACAGATAGTGTGCAAAATAGGTAAATTTTGTATTAAAATGACAACAAAAATATATAGGGAATTTTAAAGTAATTGCTACTTTTTTGTGTTTAGCTCCTACCACTGAAATGTTCATCTAATTTTTTGCTTTAGTTCTATTGCGCTTTCTGAATGTGGCTATTTCTTATGCAATGTTTAATACATGACATGCTCTCATCCACATATAAATCATATATCCAACCTGTCAATGCCATGGTGTGTCTTAAGAATGCTCTGATGCAGCAAAATCGATAACTATGCCTGCTCTCGAATGCCAAGCCCAGATCGAATTTCTTGAGCACCAATGAGATTGAAATTCTTTGAAAGGTGCCATAGGACTCCCAAAAATGTCTGGAAGCAATACAGAACAGCCAGCTTAGACATTATATAACATTGAAACTGGTGCGCGACAATGTTTCAGAAATCCTGTATTTTACTCAGAAATCCGAGAGCTGCAAACCTCCATAATTCCAGAGATCGGCAAACCTAAGGTAGATTGCCCTTCTCAACTCCTGAAAACAGCTGCACTCAAAAGAAATGCAGAAATATACCCATCGCCCGAGTGGATCCTCATTTACACTGATGGATCAGAGACAGCAGAGGGCACTGGAGCGGAATACTATTATTCTGTAGCCTAAGGAGCTTTCCCTCCTCAGAGAAAAATAACGACCAACTTTGACGGAGTAGTCTCAGCTATTAGTGAAGCAGCTAATGCCCTCTTGGTGTCAAACGAAAAGTATTGTTTTTATCAGTCTTTACTGCTGCACTTCAAGCTTTGACTTCAGAAGAGTGTCAACATGATGACGTAATTCTAAAATGCAGAGAAAGACTTCTAAAGCTTAAACTACCAACAAAATCCGAGCCTCAGAGTTTATTTGTCTTAAAGAATAAAGGTTTGAAACTTAAGTCACTGATAGTGAATACCGTTCTGTGTTATATACAATGATTTAGTGAGTTATTAAGTTGTTTATGCTTTGAAAACAAATATACTTCTTTTTATGTTGCATAGTTTCATTTTGAGATCTTGATAGGATTTTTTTGTGTGGCACATTGGTCCATAAGGGCGAACATAATACTGGTGGTACAGTCCTTGGCTTAAGTATCAGAAGTTTGTAGTTTGGACCTCGGGTATGTACTGAATACCTGATGCTGTAAAATAAAAATTCAGGGGTCAAACATAGAATTCAAATCGTCCCTTGTCCCATCCAGTTTTTAGTGGTTTCCTGTAAAGTGAAACCACTAAATGTAGCTGGAGGATATTACTGACCAGACTATCTTCCTATGATGATATAAAATGAATTCATGAGTTTGATGTACCATTGAACCATACGAACGTTTGTGAATCCAATAACCATACAAGACTCTCTGGACCATTGTACAGATTTTCATTTTGCATGTTTCATCCCCTCCTCGCTAATAAAGAGAAAAACCCTGTTATGATGTTGACGAAAAGGTGTAGGTTAACTTTTCATAAAATATAAATTATACATTTGTCTATTCACACACTGCTGTCAAGGAAAATAGCCCAATTTTGATGAAACAAAAAGTCAAGTTTATTAACAACAGAATCTACCCAGTGGAAAACGTTTGGACAAAATTTACAATAAAAAAAAAGTGTTCAACTGTTCTTGGTGAAGAGGATTTGCAAATATCTGGATACACATTTCCTCTGATTGTATTTTTATTATACATTTTTCTGTATTATTAAATAGCTAGAAATATTTGTATCTTTCATCATAATAATGGAAAAATATTCAAATGTAATGGATGTCATTACAATATAACATCTTAAAGATGTTTCTTTCTGCTAAAAATATATATTTGTTCTTAATGAATCATGTAGAAAAATTCCTTCTTTTTTTTTAATGCTCTTTATCTGAAGAGGTACTTATTTTCCAGCACGTTATCTTTTCACAAGGAAAGATCGAAAGCTTATTGTGTTGGAAAAATGTATTAAGAATTTGAATAATAAGTTTTTTGAGGTATGAACTATTCTTTACTGTGTTTGATGCGTATCTACAGCTGAATAATTAGATATTACAATAGGTAATTTACGTTCATAATTAAGTTTTATTAATTTTGCTTTGTTTGACTATGAGTGTTAGGGCAAAAAAAAAAAAAATTCTTATCTGCATAAGGACCAAACTCAAGATATCTCGGGTATAGATGCCGTTTCAGTTTTCCCATATGAACGAGTTGACTTGAGCGTTGAAAATCTTTCAAATATTTAACTACAGTGCCCTTAAATGTGTTTCCTGGATTTTTTTTTCGCCTTACTAAGGTACATAAAAAAATGTTTAATATAAATTCGGTCATAAAGCATTTAAACTGCTTTGATGGCTAAGGATCATGATTATTGTTTTTAAAGATTCTGCTAATTATTAAAGTACTTTGTTCAATTAGGTACAGAGAGCTTGGTAATATAGAAAAATAATTATAATTCCAATCACCGGAGAATTGAAGACTTGGTTCAATGAGATTTGTACATGGTGTACGTAGTAGCTGATAAAATAGAAATACTTTTTACTACCGAATGGTTTTTTAAATGGCTAAAAACCACTCTTAAAAACTATAAGTGCTAGAACAAATCACTATATAGGCCTCAAGGCCAACTAATTTTTTAACTAGAAATCAGAATATATCTTCCCAAAAGTTCTCATGCAAATATTCACTGAATGCAGAGCTGACCTCAGTTTATTAAATCACCTCAACCGAAACGCGAGCAACATGTTTTTGAGATATATTTCATGTTGTGAAACAAAATATGTATATATATATATATATATATATATATATATATATATATATATATATAGTAGATAACTGGGGTTCCACTTTAAAATAGCATTGGATATCAGCTTTCTTATTGTAACTATTGTCAAAATTATTAAAAAGAAAAGAAGCATGAGAAAATCACTATTTGGATTATAAAGGCTGACAAAATTTTCACCAAAAATAATGTTCCAACGATTTTTGATGCACTTAATACGAATCTGGCCTTAGAATTCCTCCTTTCACTGTTGAAACATTTATCGCCCTGTTTTACCTATATCGTGATTGTTTCAAGCATTGTTTGCTTTCAAAAGTGAGTTTTGGCCATTTAAACAAATGGATGTGGTGAAAAGTATTTCTGTCCTCACATTGGGATTTAGTATTCAAAGGCCTAACGTATTTCCTACTTATGATGTACAGAATTTGTGATTTTTCATGTGAGGTGTTATACGATCATTTTAAGATGAGACATTTCTTGCTTGTCAAGTATTCTTTACAAATTTCATTACTGGTGCTAATAACCATCATAATCAGAGCAAAAAAAGTTAAAAGTCAAAGCACAAAAAAAAAAATAAATAAATAAATAATAAAATAAAAAACTAATTTAAAAAACTTAGTTCTTTATACTAGTTATACCAAAAAATGCATTTATACCATTTTCATTTGAAGATAAATGTGATGTCTTAATAGGATAAGTTCAATAGTATACATTGCATACTTATCATGTCATTAGTCCAATAAAGAGCAGCTGTTCTGTATATTATATTTATTGGTGACTGAGCTAGTATAGCATTTCTTTCTCTCATTAACTTAACATTGTTTTGCACAATCAGTCCAGATTTTCTTCAAAAGAAAAGTATAGTAATCTATTCTTAATAGGTTTGGTAATGGGATAGGAAATGAAAAAAAAGTTGTTTCTTCATATTACGTTTAATTACGGATTTTGCTACAAATATTCAAAATATGAAAAGCAGTAATGTATATTCCAGAGCAAAATGAAAAATCAGAAACCCTTTAAATATCTTTAAAAAATAACAAATGAGTTTCATTTTCTGTTTCTCTTTCTGACCAACTAAAGAAGCAAGTACTTTAAAATAAAAATCATAGTTATCATCTTTAGTTACAATAATTTAAGGAATTTCTTAAAACTTTTTGTAAAACTTATGAGATACATAATAAAAACTAAGATCTTTAAAATCACAATAAATAGCCAAATCACAATTAAGTGATCACCCTTTAAAATAAATAAAGAAAATTTTTGCATTAAAAATAAGAACTTATCTGACTATTTAGTTTATCTTTTTTTTTTTATGGAAGATGTGTCATTTTGAAATGAATTTTATGTTGATGCAATTCAACATTTACAGATAAAAGGTTTATTAAGTTTTCTTATTTGATTTACTCACTATATCTTGAATTTTTTTCCTTAACTGTACACGGTAATAGATGATTTACAGTAACTTCTTTCTTACAAAGAGGTATAAATTGTTCTAGTAAAAAAACAAAACAAAAACAAAAGAAAACCCAAAGCCTTATTAAGGCTTTATTTAATAAACATTAACAAATCAATACATATTCTTTTTTATTAAGCAAATAAAACAAACTGAAAGAGCCACTTCAAAATTCTATCTTATCTCTCTCTATCTTCCTTCTTCTTAAGGAACGTTAAAAAATGCTGGCAGTTCAGATGCATGAATGAGTTTGACCCTGTTTTGATTCCGTGAACACTGAGGTTTGGCAGTTGATAAATGCAATTCTCAATGATCTGGTAGCATTAAGTAAAATGCAAATATAGAAATTGTTAGCCCTGCAAATCCATCCTTTATGTGTACAATGATATTAAACATTACTTCAAGGAAATTTGTTCAAAGGAAGGTGTACTTTTATTTTTAATTTTTTTCTGCTTAGAGAACGTAGAAGCTAAGCTGCTAGCTTATAAAACATCTTCTGGCACAGTTGCTCAGTACTCTGATTCATCTAATCTCTCTGAAAAATAAAAATAAATTTATTAATACACGTAATAATAAACATATTTTAAAGTAATGTTTAGAAAATGTGTTACATTGAATTTTAAAATAAAGCCTATTATTTTAAAATTGTTTTCCAATATAAAGGTTTTTAAATAGAGCATTTTATTTTAATGGCAAATTTATAAGTATTTGAGTTTTTAGTTCTGTTTAAAAATATACTAGGAGACCCGGTAGCCGTGAGGGTTAAGGCGTGAGCTCTTAACACTCCGTGCCAAAGGTCATGGGTTCGATTCCCACTAGGGGCGGTGGCTTTTCTTTCGAAAAAAGAAAAGGCATAACCCCTATCCTGGCTAGAAAAGGGTGGTAACCTATAGATAACCCGTCCTAAAATTCGTAGTTAATAATAAATGGACGTTAAAATTTAAATAATAATAAATAAAAATATACTAGGATCATTTTCATTCAAATTATTTGATCATTATATTTTTCTGGTATTTACATTAAATTTTTACCTAGTTTTCCAATTCCAAAAAAAGTTGTTTTAGTATCAATTGAAAGTATTTTACAAAAAGATTGTAATGGTGGCTCTAAAATTAACATAGCTCAATCTCAACGAAATTGTTGATCTCAACGATATCTTAACGATAGGGGTTTACCCTGTTATATGCTGGTATTTTGAAGTATGAACTAATACAGGTTTAAATATGGTGAAAAATGTTCATCCAAACCAAATTCCCAGGTATTCTGACCACAATATTGATTAGAAAAAGTGAAAAAGATCCTGCTCTTTCCTAGCCCAATGCTGCATAAGTACTGATTCAGTACTTATGCAGCATTGGGCTAGGAAAGAGCAGGTTGTAAAATATTAGATTTTTCATTTAAGTGTATATATATGTATATAACTAACTACAAATATATATATATATATATATATATATATATATATATATATATATATTTGTAGTTAGTTACCTTTATTTCTAACATTGTTCAATGGGTTATTCCGTGTCAAATCAACACAGTGATATTTTTTTTTTTTTACCATCTCAGATTTAAATTAAATTTAATGAGGAGGTAGCCTTTGTATAGACTAAGAAAAATACCAAATATTATTGAAAAATATTGACTGATTTGGAAATTACAGCTATGTAAAATTTCCAATAATTGTCAAAAAATGACGGTACCTGAAATGTTTGAATTGCTATTGTGGCTCTTATATTTAAGCTAGAGAGCTGGGAGGGGTGTTATTTTAAAGCTCTTTGTACGAACTTTCTTATAGGTTTAATGATAATATAAGTTTAATTTAGTACTGATTTATTTTATTTTTTAATAAAAATGCTTTCACTATTATAATTATTATTTCTAATTAATCAACTAATTTTATTTAATAAAAAAAGATTATGTGTAAACATTTTAAAGAGATTTGAAGTTGTATTGCAATATGACATGTATACATATATGATTTTGTTTTGTATATCGTCCAAAATATTAGCGTATTAAAAAAAAAACAAAAAAATTAATAAATGGTAAGCCCATTGGAATCCCATCATAAAACTTTAGGAACAAGTTCTCAAATTTTCCTCCTAACCTATATGGTGTTGCATGTCATAAGAAAGTTCATACAAAGAGCTTTAAAATAACGCCCCTCCCAGCTCTCTAGCTTAAATATAAGAGCCACAATAGGAATTCAAACATTTCAGGTTTTTTGACAATTTTTGAAATTTTACATAGCTGTAATTTCCAAATCAGTTGATATTTTTCTATTATATTTGGCATTTTTCTTAGTCTATACAAAGGCTATCTCCTCGGCAAATTTCATCAATTTCTGATATAGTGAGATTGAAAATGTTTGTTTTGTGTGTTGATTTGACCTGGAATGACCCCAATTCAAAATCTGAGTACTATTTTTATAAGAAGTAGTTTAGGGATGCTATTTTCAAATATCCCCTTATATCTCTTGGTCACATTAACAATACTGTTTTTAAGTAAAACCATCACTAGAGTTACAACTCAAAATTTACCACTCTTCATGTGCTGTTATCGTTTAAATTATGCCTAAACCTAATTCATAAATAAGATAAATTTCCATAGTGTGAGTATTCAGCATGAAGGAGGATTTTTTTTTTTTTTTTTTTTTTTTTTTTTTTTTTTTTCTTGCATGCAGACATCGTCTTTTGCAGAAAACATAAGAGCTGTAGAGTAAAGCAAAATTCACAGAATGTGCACAGAACGTCGTGCAGCATAAAGAGATGGATACCAAGAGAACAAAAAAAAAAAAAAAAAAAAAAAAATTGTGTTTATTATTGTATAATGTTGTATCCGGTTTAGTGTTTTTGTTTGTTCCTTCATCTCTCAAAACTAAAAACAAAGCTTGTTGACCTTATATTTGTTAATTTCTAACTTTTTTGGCTGTAACAACAAGACACTGTAATAAATAATGAATAAAGCACTATAAACTTAAAAATAAATGGACTCAAACATTCCTCGAAGTCGATGATTGCTTCATTATTTTATTGTTGTTATAAAAAATATCTTAGAGCAAAACTCCTTTTAGGTTAGAAGGAAGGTAAAATAAAAAGGCTAAGACAACCAACAAAATGAACATAACGATCATTGATCAAAGTATATTTTCATTACTATCGACAAAAATAATTTTTATTTAAAAAAATGAATTGGTAGATTTATTAGGTTTTGTGAATCTGTTACTTGCTATATCCTGTCGAAAATATTTTAAATAAATAAAACCATCGTATTAATACATAAAGAAAAAATGATTCTTTTTACTAGCAATAAAAACTAATAAATGCTAAAAAATCTTAAGAATTTTACCGAATTTCTTATTTAATAATTAATTTTCAGAGGGAAAAAGTGACAACATAAGAATTCATTTATATAAATTAAAAATTTCATGCAGACATGAATGATTATGCTAACAAATATCAACAGAGAAACACTTTTGTCCTAAAATAAATGCAATTAATTTTCAACCTTGAGAAAGAATAGCAAAAATCCAGAAAATAAGAGGAAATGTGTTAATTATTATTTTTTTTAATTAGCCAAATTAATCAAAAACTAAACAAAACAAAATTAAATATTAGTTTTCACATCAATCCAAATATTGAAAAGTTAATGTGAATAAGGTTTATAGAAAATTAAGAAAAAGTGATTTCTTAAAAATATATCACAGCAGTCAATAAATAGTTAAACAGAAAATACTGAAGAAGTACATTTTGAGTGCAGTGGTTAACATTTTAAAAATTGTTTATTACCAGAAATAATGACATAGAAGATAAAAATCGAAAGTTTGAGAAGTGAACTGCACCTTTTTTTTACTTAAAAAGCTCTCTGAGTTTCTCAAATTAGTGCTAATTGTTTAACATCCAGTACTTTTTATGCCTCATGGTTAAACTAATTTTATTAACAGTTATAAACAATTTAATTAACAAAGTTCTCAATAATACAATTATTAATAATTTTATTTTATTTCAACATATAGTTTCCAGGTTAATATATATTTCTTCAAGGGCTTATTCAGCATATTAGCACATTAAACTGGATGCACTTTTATTAATTTGTTAATTAAATGTTAATCGGTTATTTATGTACATTATATGTTGTCACTTTTATGATTATTGAATTTTTTGGTTGATCATTTACTTTAATATCATGTGTCGAGAAGTTTCTTTTCTAAAATCAATTTGATTATGAAATTATTAGTAATTACTTTACTATTTCATGCAACGGATTCACACTAAGATATAGCTAAGAACGATTCAGAACAAACAAAACTACCTTTACGAGTTATGTTACCGAGCTGGTTCAAGAAAAAAAAAGGTGGAGTTTACTCCATTTTTTGCCTAGAAAGATTAGCAAGAAAAGAAGAGAAGGTAGAATTGTTAAGTTTTCAAAGGGCATCACTACAACTCTTAGTACAACAAAGTACCTCCTCGACTGACAGAGACTGTATAGACAAAGAACTGAAGTCTAAACCTTCAGAAGCCGTTCTATGTGTTACGATTCCTTAGGATGTGTAGTGGAAGCAGAAGGGATGGGAGTAGAGAGATTCTCCCTCAGGTTTATCAAGGTTGGGACTCTTGGACATCGAACTGATGGGACACCCTTTACAGTTTGTGGGCTATATCTGTCCCCGTGACCTTGTAGTATCTTGAAAGTTTTTGATGGGACTATGTCATAATCCGGTTCAATATCATTGCTAACAGCTCCCCAACTACTGTAGTAGTTACAGTAGTCTAAATAATTTACTCCATACGTCTCTGGATTCATCATATAAGAATCTACTGGCGTTTTTGGGACGGTTTTGCCTGGATTGTTTACTGGAGAAAGAAAGAAGTTACTCTCATCCGATGTCGAAACAGTATCATATTGATCCATGTCTTCCTGAAGTATTCTTAAGGCTGCTGCATGAAGTTTTTCCATAGGGAGTTTTCTGAAGTGCCTTCCTTTCTTTTTGCTAAGTAAGCTCTGAATGAGCTCTTTGACAAGTCTCTCGTTGACCCCAGGGGATAAGGGAGAATTAACACCTGATGATGAACTCAGGCTATCATCACCGTTACAACTACTCAATGGTAATGTTAATCTTTCTTTTCTTTGGGTCATATTTTCATATTCTTCCTTTGCATCTTCTAGTTCACATTCGTCCTGTAATAATTTAAACAATCTCGAATGTGTTGCAGCACGTTGGCATCTTGTCATTTTACTGAGTTCACTACCACATTCTGGGTCTGTATCAGTTTCAGAAATGTGCCGGCTCAAATCAGATGTTACTCCAGAGTCGTCTTCCTCACTTTCTTCAAATGATTTTACACTTAGCAGAGTATTATCTTTTTTCTTTTCTTTTGCAGTTTCCATTAATTTATTATCAAACACACTGGAATGTTCATCACTTTCATCACTAGAAGATGAAGTGCTGCTTGAATCAGACACTTCATCACTATCATCCTCTTCATCGTCTTCCTCCTCTTCTTCATCACCTTTTGATGGTTGATTGTATAATTTCTCTTCATCTTCATCTTTCTCTTCAGAACTTTCATCATCACTACTAGAATCACTTGTGTCTTCTTCTTTTGAATCACAATTCTTTTCATTTGCTTTATCCTCCTGGTTTTGATCGTCTGCCTTACAACTCGTTTCAGGTTCACTGAAAGATCCTGAATTGCCCTTCTTCACAGTTAAAACACTCGTACTACTTGAATCATCTTCCCAATGACCCTCGCATTCTTCTTGTTTTGATTCATCGTTTTCTATTTGTGCTTCCAAACTAGCTGGTCTCTCTTCTTCATTTAACTCTTTCCAGAAATCAATTGGAGAGTTATTTTCACTTGAAGAACTGTTTAGAACTTCTTTCTTTTTAACTTCCTTTTGGGGTTTTCGCAATATTACTGTTGCTGTTACATCAGGTTCACTGTCTTCTTTCACTATATCGGTTATTATTAAACTACCATCTGTAATTGCACTTTCCACTTCACTATTTCCTACAATCAGAGTTGCAACTTCTTCATCATTTTCAGATCTGGTAAATTTTAATTGCAAAGGAAGTCTAACTTTCACGGCATTCTCGTCTTCATCAGGGTTATTTATAGTGGAAGCCGAACTGCTGTTGCTTTCACAATTTCCTGCAATTTTTCTACTGTCTTCACTGGAAAGTTCGCTCTCCTCATATATTACACTTAATTGATGAGGTAATGATGTTACATCGGACTCTGGTTCATCACTCGACTCCGATTCCTCGGAAGAGGAGTCTTCCGAGTTAGCATAAACGTGTATATCGGGGACAGACCGAATGCTCTGAATCGAATTGAGTTGAACCTCATCGACTTCTGTGTCTGAGTCACTACTCTCTTCATAACCGTCTTCTGTAGAACAAGTGGATTCATCCAGGGAAAGGTCACGATGTGCTTGTTGCTGAGGGACCTCTTGTTGACTTTGTTCTTTGAACATCTGCCCATATTGCGTCATTTCATCACAAGACGAATTCGAATAGTCTTCAGTGTCGCTTGGGTAAGGAGGGTACGGATAAGGATAAGGTACCATAGGATAAGGACTATATCTCATGGCAGTTGCATTCATATGTGCCATGTAATTACACATAGCATTGTAGTGTTCCCAGAATTGTTGCTGCTCCTCTGGGGTTTGAGGTGGGTAGTACCAATAGTTGGGATATATGGGGGGTGTTTTAGAACCCCAATCATTATTTTCTCCGCTCACACGTTCTGAAGCTATAACAAATAATACAAAAATCGAATTGTATCCTGAAAATAAACTTAAAGCACTAAATTAAATATTGTGACAATACAGAAAAATTAATAAAAGACAGTATCAAGTATATTTAGACTGTTATCATACGCCATGAGAACATATCAGTTAAAATTCATTTGCAGCAGTATTTTAATATGTTCATGCAATAATGCCATTAGTTACTTGCACAAGTCCATTTTCATTAGGGCATTCTTGTAACATTCATTCTGAGAATAAAATATTTATGTTGTGGTTAATTGCACATTTCAGATAAGTGTAATGAACTTAGTTATATATACAACTTTTCTTTAAGACATTTTGCTAGTAACAATCTGCCTATATTTTTTAAATTATATTGGTTTGCCATTATAAATCTCTCACCTGATTTGGCCTTGTAGTGCCGAGAGATCCAATGTGTCAATAACAATTTGTTCCCAACCCCCATATCCCACTCGGAGTACTTTTTGTAATTAAATATTGAATGAGGAAGGCCTTCCCAAAGATACGTATACTTAAATTTTGAAGTAGTTATGGGTTTGTGCTATAATTTGAACAAAAGAATTATTTATCAAAGGAGGAAAACACGCTTTTGACGTATACTCGATAAATATATAGAAATGCTGACAAGAAATTTCTATAACCAATAGGTCACAAAAACAAACTGTCGTTAAATTTTGGGCATATAAAAACGCACACAAAGTCATATATATATACATATATATATATATATATATATATATATATATATATAGTCACTGATAGAGGTTCATTGAAACACTTTGGGCATGAGAGAAAACAGGGATTTATAAATTAATTTAATGTTTATGATTAATTTTGGAAATTCCAGGGAAGTCTCAAAATGGTAAACTACCACCTCCCAAAACTTCCTTGTTTGGATGTAAATTTTGGTTCCATTTAAAGGAGAGAAGTATGATCAAATTATTTTATAAGCAGATCTGAGATTTTGTATATTTTTTAAATATCTCGAAAATGGTTGGAATATGGTGTTTTCTGGAAGGACATGCAAAAAGATTGATCTCAGATGGAGAAAACATAATATAGAAATTCAAAAGTGTTGTTTAGTTGCAGACAGCATGTTTAACAGTTTGATTCTTTGATTTTTCAAATTTTTGTAACATAAAATATGAGTGTATGACTATACCTATTCAGTAAAAAACTGGGGAAAATGTTCTTTTAGTTTTTGCTCTTGCTGGAAATCAAGTAGCAGACAGAATTGTCTATAATTGTGAATTTGGATTTGCAAATTGGACTAATTAGAAGTATTGTACTGCCAAAGATCTCGATTTCTATTCCTGTTAACTCCATTATCACTTATTCATCAGCTACTAAAATGAATTTATCAATGTAGCTAAAATACCATGAAGTTATTTCCCTTAGAAACTGAAACATCATTCAGGTGTCTCTATTTTGAGATTTTCAAATTACAACATGTGTAAGTATTAAGGAAACGAGCTAGTATGACATCATTTTCGCAGATCAGACTTTTTGTCCATGCACGACCTAATAAATCAAAATATATAGAATTTCTCTGTGCTCATTCATGCACTTCATGTAGAAGTATTTCTTAATAAAAGCATATTATAACTGAAAGAAATAAAGGCACATCAGTATCATTGCTATTTCATTCCAAAAATGTGGAATATTCAAACTTTTTGCAATTTCAAATAACGGTTATTTTGTTAATAATTCACATCAAGTGTTTTACCTTGGGCTGGATAAACTCTATTGACAAGTATAATATCGCCTTGTGGTGGAGTAATGGATACTGAAACAGATTAATGAGTGTTTCATGGATTTGAGTGTTACTTTGTCATGCTTTATTATTTTCTGCTTCTCAATTACATTCTTTTGTGGTATTTTAGTTTTAACCTGTGGCCACAAACTGATTGAGGCAAATGTCCTCAATTCCAGACAAGTATAAATATGAAAATGATATATGAAAGTAACTATTGGTATTGCAATTAAAATAACTCTCTTTTATTGTTTATCAACCAAATTATTAATGGTTAGGCCTTAATCTGTATAACTTTTAATATTATCAAGAATTTGTTTAAACATAATATCTTAGTTCCATACCTTGTGCATCATCATCTGATCCAGTTATTTTTTGTAATACCCTAAAGGATCTTGACTGCGTAGGATTTCCCGAGTAGCTTGATTGTGTCTGAAATTTTCGACTATCCACAGCATCACCACTGAAACAAGAAATCACAAATTTTTAGCTTAGATTTCAGTGAAACTTAAATTCTGATATTTTATTTTATACTTTTAGAAGCTTACTTTTCGTTATTTTAACAGTATTGTAATGCACTTTTAAATGTTTTACCTTTTAACTACTATCAACACAGGCTTATCAAAAAAAAAAAAAAAAAAAAAAAGGCTTATCAAGCACTCAACTAATATGCTGAAGGATCTGAGTTCAAAACTCAGGCACTGTAGATTTTATCTCGTAGTGTTGTCCCACGAGGGTTGGATTTGTGATCCCAGATTGTCCCTAGCCCCACTCAGCCTTTAATTAATTTATTAATGGGTACACACGAGAAAATCAGGTGGCCGGAATATTGTACTGATCACACTATCAGTGTGCTGTATGGTCAAGAATCAGATACCTCTTCAGTACCTGCCCTTCTGGGCCTGTTACCAGACTGGTTTTCATTATTATTATTATTTATTTATTTTTTTATCTTGTAGAAACCAGTCTTCCTGTTTGTCCTATGTATTTCTTCCCATGCGAACTAATCATTGCAGTTTGGGAACAGGTGGCTAATCTTCTTATTGGTTGTGAATACAGTTCTCTTTTGATATTTCTTCAATAGTTTGCTAATTTTATTGGTTAGTTCTTTAACTCATGGGACGATGAATAGTTCTTTAGAATTTTCAACCGAGTCATGAGCACTCCGTAAATTTTGAGTTGACTTTGTATTTTAGAATCCCTTATTTACTGTTTCCCCAGTGTATCCATTTTTCTTCATTTCCTTCTTCAAATGGCATTCTTCTTTATTAAGATATATGGACTCGAGAATTGTTTATTCAACAAAGTTTTGATTCGTGTTATGGTGCCTAAGATATTGATTTGCTTTGATGTTTCATTTTACATGAATTTTACATTTTTCATGAAAGATTATAAGGAAACATCAACTGTTTCTATCCTGATCTTTGCAAATGGCACTAGGGATAAGAATAGAAATGTGCTAAGAAGACGGAGTGCCTGTGAGCTTGATTAAGTTTTGGATCTTCATCTAATGATTTCAATCAAACTTGTAAATACTCTTCATTTTTTCGATGTAGTCTGTTTCCATTATAACAACTGAGCAATTCCCTTTATCCCCTGGTAAAACTAAAATGTCTTCACTTTTGTTTGCCCCCATTGGCATCTTCTCTCCCGCCCTTTTAATGACCGAATTTATATTAAAAATATGCAAAAAATGCCCAATTTTTTTGTATACAATTTTAATTACCTCAAATATAGCTCATAAATGTAGCACACACTCACTCTAGAAAAAATTAATACAAAACTGGAGTCTAGGTAATAATAGTTAAAGTAAAAATCAAGTATATACATTTACAATTTATTTCATACCTTACCTAGGCTTTTTTTTTTTATTTTTTTTTTTTTAATAAATTATCACAATATATCTGTAACCCGGTGGTAAAGGACACCATTTCACATATTTGTGACATGTTAGGATAACCAATTTCCACAACTTTGAACTATTAAAATTTGTTTCTTCGTTACTTATAGAAACAGTTTAAAGAACATTTTCCACATTGTTATTAGCATTGATAAGTAATTGGAAGTATTGATCATAGTCAAACGAAACCTCATGGTGTATTTTACCTCTAATGAAAACGGACATTATTTTATTTTTCACTGTCTTATCTTTGTTATTTATGGGATCAGGCCATACTGCCCTATACCATTGTATGGATCAAAAAATCTACATTAAGAACATGTTGTTAAGTCAATTTAATAACAAATGGACTTGGTGTCCTTTACCTCTGGGGTACAGATATGACTAAAAATGTATAATCCTGATCTCAGTAGTAATCCCAATAAGAGAGTCATGGACATTTTGAACTCTTCAATAATAAAAAGTTAAATATTCTGAACTAAATATATAAAATATTCTGAACTAAATATATTTAAAAACTAAGTGAACTAAATATTTTGTTGGTTCATCATATATAACAAAGACTCCATCTTTCAGAGTACTTACTACACAAGTCAAGTGCCTATGTATGATATACTTACTTTTGATTTCTAGTCTGTGCATTGCCTGTAGGACAGCTGTTTTGGCTGTAGTAAGCAGGTTGAGCTTTCCCATTATCTGCTCCCTCAATTTGTATCGGTATTATCCTGGTTCTGCCTTGCTCCATTTGAGGAGGTTGAGGCTGCGAATAGATTTGCTGGTTTGGCATTTGGTACTGTGGGGGCGCATATTGAACTTGTGGTTGTGGAGAGGGTGGAGGCCCATAGTTGGGGAAATTAGGCGGTGGTTGGATATACCGATGCTGGGTGCTCTGAGTCTGAGGAGCTTGGAGCTGCGGAGAAGTCGGACCATAATGCTGAGGAGGAGTTGGTGGAGCATAATGCTGTGGAGTTTGAGTTTGATTGTAGTATGGCTGTGGAGAAGGTGTTGCCGCTTTAGGAGGAGGTGCGGGCTCACGTCCCTCGAGCTGAAAATAAATAACTTTTAATAACTGAAATAAATCATTCTCATTCATAATTATTCTTTCCTTGGACTTTTAGCAAACAAGAAAACAAACATTTCACTATATAAATCTAATTCTTCCAATTAATTTAAAAAAAAAAAAAAATCTTGTTTTGGACGAGAAACTGCAAAATTAAATTTAAAACTTTTGGAAGGACAGGCTAACAAATCAACATAACTCAACTTTTGACATGCTGGAGGTAGTGGAACCATGACTAGAATGTAGGTCAAATGAAAGGTATTTTCCTCCCAAAAATGTATTATATGTGACAGGCATACACATATGGAAAATTACTATCATGCAAGAATAGTCATTTTAACTCTATCTTTAAACAAATAAATTATATTTGAATAAAACCCATCATATTTTTTTATTCTTTTGGGAAACATGTTATATTTAAAAAAAAATAATGTTTTTAAAACTTTAGATAATAAATTATTGTTTCACATAGACATATTGGTCCTATTTTAAAATTAAGTATTTTATATTATAATTTTGGTTTATCTGTCAGCAAGATACTGAAGATTGATTCTGAAAGCAGCTTTGGTGTATTAATGCACGAAAAAGGCCTTTGATTTTATCTAGATCCTTAATTTAGATGTATCTGTTTGCTTGAATAAATATATTCCCAAAAACCAGTAACAATATAAATTTATCAATGAAGAAAAATGTATGTAGATCAAATAAAATAACTTGTCAATAGTATAACTCAGTGGTTTGTAAAAAAAGTTTAAATTTGCCTATATATATATATATATATATATATATATATATATATATATATATATATATATATATATATATCTGTGGCCTGGTTCTGAAGGTGCCAATGCCCAATTTGCTAGTTTGAAAAACCTCAAAATAGACTTTGTTAGAAATGAATCATAAATAATAAAGTTTGATCATCTTGGGTTATTTACCTGAATTGGTATTACTCTAGTTACTGTGTGTTGGCTTGCCTGTGTAGGCTGCTGAGCTGGAGTTGGTGATGGCGCTTCAACTGATGATTGCCTCACTGTCCATGGGGGAAGAGATTCTTTCTGAGTCGGCTTGCTTGTCAGCCAAGGAGCAGGCGATTTATTCAAGGGTGGTGTTGGAGGAGTCCGCTGGGCTTGAAGAGGAGGTGTAGCTGGTTGTCTTTGTCCCACTGGTGGTGTGGATGGGGCACGGACTTGCTGGATTGGCGGTGTTGGAAGAGTTCGGGCCTGTTGGCTAGGAACGATCGGGGGAGTCGATGGCGCTATTCTGTTTACCAGTGGTGGAGTGGCTGGTTGGATTGGAGGAGTCGTCACTTGTGGCACATGAGCTTGAAATGTTGGGGTAGAATTGTATTGAGCATTGTCTACTGGAAGCTTTGGCACAAATGGCAACTGTTGAGTTGATTGTGGTTCAGGTGAAGGTTTGGGAGACACAGGCTTTAATTGTACCTAGAAAGAATAAAAATGGTAAAAATGATAATTAATTCAGCCTGGTAAGTGTAATGAACATCAATTCATAAACACTTACAAAAAAATTATTTATAAACTCATTCACTTTACAGTCTACTTTATTCTACATTTTTATAACTCTGTATAATACATAGGATGAAAATATTTCAAATATTTATTGTTTAGAAAAAAATAACTCTTTAGGCTGGGATTTGAGCCCAGAAAATTTTGTTTTATGCTTGAGTATGTTGCTAATTACACTAAAGGATTTCATATCACATCATGGCAAGACAAACTCACACACACTCAAATACACAGCTAAGAATGTACACATTCACCTAAAAATGACATTAATTATAAGTATTCTTTTGGGAATAATTGTAATAACATTAACAGTTTATTGACATGTTAGGGATTATCCACAAGGATTTTCCGAGGTGTAAATTATTTCCACTATACTTTATTTCTGATCTTCACCTCAGCCAATTTTATTAATGAGCTAATTACATTTCCTCATTTGACGTTTCGGCCTCAGGGCCATCCTCATTAAACTAGAAGAAAAACACATTACATGTATTGAATTACATTAAAATTACCCCCTTTATCCATACAATATAAAATTTCTTAAAAATATCCTTAACTTATTTTACCTTCTTTCATATGTCCATATATATTCACCCTATTTCCACAAGGCCTTGTCGTCATTTTAAATCATGGCACTGCTAATCTTATATTTAAGTTACATTTAACTTGAACCCTTGACTTCGTTTTTCCATCTTCTATAACTAAAACTTTTTTACATTTTTCAAACACTTGAGTTACCCCAGACCATGTGGCCACAACTTTCCACCATTTTCTATTTATACTATCATAAAATTCTATCTCTAATCCCATATATTAAAAATTGTTCATGTCCATTCTACTTATCTTATTATACATATCCAATATATCTATATAATTTACATTATTATATACCCATATTACATACCTATACCCACATATACACTTTTAGACAGAGTTGGGCAAACGTTAGCGCGCGCTAATACCTAATACCTTCCCGCTAATTTAGCGGTACTGATAAGAGCCTGCGCTAACGATTAGCGCATAGCGACGGCAGTGCGCTAATCGCTAATTCATTTAAAATGTTTAAATATCTTTGTAGCTAACTAGGAGGAATATTGAAGGTGGAATAAAAAAAGGATATTGGAAGTGTTATTACTAATAACACTTCCAATATCCTTTTTTTATTCCACCTTCAATATTCCTCCTAGTTAGCTACAAAGATATTTAAACATTTTAAATGAATTAGCGATTAGCGCACTGCCGTCGCTATGCGCTAATCGTTAGCGCAGGCTCTTATCAGTACCGCTAAATTAGCGGGAAGGTATTAGGTATTAGCGCGCGCTAACGTTTGCCCAACTCTGCTTTTAGACAATCATATATAAACACATACATACACATACATACATACACACACACACACACACACATATATATATATATATATATATATATATATATATATACATACACACATATTCACCCAAATATACACCTACATACAAGCCCATATATAACAGTTTATAAATCTGTAATAAAAATAAAAGATATATCAACTGTTAAAGTTATTAGTAATGGTAATAAAATGTATATTATATCAAATATTCTTTTTTAAACTTCAAGGTAAGGTGTACGTGGGACAGATAGGGAAGAAAATGTGCACCAGGATTGCGCAACACTAAGCAGACAACAAGCATGGCCACACCAAAACGTCGGCTGTAGCAAGACATGGGCAGGGGTGCGGAGGGCAGATGCTTTTTGATCAGGTGAAGACGTTGGTGAAGGAGGGTCACCTCAATCGCCGATTGATAAGAAAAGCTATCGAAATTCGGAAGAGGCCCGATAATTTCAATAACGATGATGGATGGAAATTACCTAGGGTGTGGATACCGGCCTTGGCTAGAGCAGGTAGAGATGGACAGGACTTTGGCCTCCAGAGGTTTAGGGGGCAGGACTTATTTTAGGACCTGCTGCCTGTTACCCCGAAAGGAGTGACAGGCAGTAGGTATAAAAGAGCCATGGGTCCGAGCATAGAGATACATGCCGGCACATAGGAGGAGATATATCAAATATGTTATGTGTTAGGATATATCTAATATGTTGTTTCATAATAAGATATATCTGTAATGAAAAGAAAAAGGAACCAACAGCCATGAAAAAATGGTTGCGACTAATCACCGAAGTTAAGCAACTTAAGGCATGACCAGTAACTGGACTGGTGGAAGTCTGGGATGGGAGCATTAAAAAAGTTTTGCATCCTACAGTCAGCCTGATTTTATTCTAGTGAAGAATATTTTAACGGTTTTGTTTGTGTAGGGGGCATTAGAAAGTGAAATTATGTGCATATTTTTTCGACAATATACAGTGTAAACTTTTTTTAATGACTGCCATGCCTTCTCTTAGGTATTTGGTAGGAACCATAAAATAACATTTGGCAACAAGATTCTACAACTTATTTGCGCCTCTTGTCTGAGTCATCAATGTTCTAAAAGTCTCAAAGGGCATTTTCTATAATTAAGAGTTTTAGTCAGTATCAGAAATAGAATCCTTTGGCACAAAAGATATCAAATCAGCAGCATTCAATCATGTATAAAATGACTATTTGTTTCTTTAATCGAATTACTTTTCAAAGGTTATTTGTCAACCATATTATCATTTAGTATTTAATTAAATTTGAACGTCCTGTTATACATAACTTTGATTTTTGGGACGGTTTATCTACAGGATTTTCTACTATTAAGGCCAGAATAGGGCAGACATCTTATGTTTTTTTAAAGAAAAGGCACCAGTCCCACTGAGAATCGAACGCATGACCTTAGGAACAGAGTGCTCACCATTAGCACTCAAGGCCATCGGGCCTCCGCCTAATTATCAATATTAATAGTTAAGCAGGCAGAAGGTTTCTTGTTAATATATCTTGTTCCTTAATAGATTTTTAAATGTTAATTTAATAGCCTTTTGCCTAATTAATTATTGATACTATTTACTTTTAACACTGTAATTCTTCTGCTTTTATTAAAAGTAATGTTTCATATTATGATAAATTTTATAACAAAGTAAATACTTAAAATTAATTAGGCCTTCTCCTCCTCCTTTATGAGAAGTATTTTTAAAAATAAACTAAATCAGTTCATTAAAAGATTGGGTTTACTCTGTATTATGTTTAAATTGGTATTGGTTGTCACTTCTTCTACTAGGGACCAATGTATCCAGTTTCTGTGTTACTAAGGTTATGGGACATTTTCTTATTACATGTGAACACTTTTATTATAAATAAGATTTTTTTTTAAAAGTGAAGATTTTGTGTTTTTATTAAATAGAGTAGTAACTCGCATACAACATTATGCTAGAAAATTACTTAAATATTAATAATTGAGTAATTAGTAATTGATGATTTGTTTATTACAAATATAAAAGAGCTGAACGATTTATGATTTTTGTTTTTATTTATTTGAAGCAAATTATTCAGGAATGCAGCTTACATTACCCGCCTTCTTATTGCTTGTTTATGCAGCTCCTGATGGCATTTTTAGTGTATATTCAACTTAATTATAAACGTAAATTAGTTACTTTAAATCTACACATAAAATAAATCACCTGGAGTGGTGGAGGAGGTGCTGGCTCATAGCTGGAGCGTGGAAGCTGACCTACAGGTCTGAGAGGAGGATGGCTTGCAATATCAGACAGGAACTCAGGCCTAGGAAAGTCGTGAGGCCGAGAAGTCATGTTGCTCGGTGATATTGTAGGTAAAGGTGCTTGTACTGGAGTGGGAGGAGAAGTTGGGACTCCTTGAGTCGGAAGCGGTGGGGGAGGTGGAGGAATTCCTGCAGATTGTGCTGGGGGTGGAGAGACCACTGCTGAAGCTTGCTGTGCTGGAGGTGGGGGTGGTGGTGGAGCTGGTGGCACTCCACCGGGTGGAAAGACAGGAATAGCAATCTGTGGTTGCATCGCTGCTAGTGCTGCTGGAGGCAGAGGTCCTGGAGGTGAAACTGGGCCATGTGGTGCCTGTACTTGAGGGCTGCAACTGGAACACAAGATACATTGGAATGCATTTTTTATACAGGTATTCCTTGATAGTTTTTATGTAAATTATTTCTCTGTTTGTTATGTTTATTCTAATAAGCCAGAATACCTCAGACACAAAATATTCACAACCAGGTTTTCAAAATACCTTTACCCTTACAAGACTGCAACACGCATTACCTTAGATATCCAAGGAGTGGAGCCCGTTTCACCCTCCTGGTTCCACAGCACAGTATTAAAATAGCTCCACGGCAATAGGCTAGAGGAGATGAGCCTCCACTGCCCATCTCTTCTCACTTTTTAGCACTTTCCTCCGAAGGAAAGTAGCTATTGAGGTTGGACTCATGACGGAATTTTTGAAAAATTTCTTCAAATCTTTATCGATCCTACCTAGTAGACACTGAAAATGACCCCCGTTAAAATTTATATATATCTATATATATATATGCATATATATATATATATATATATATATATATATATATATATATATATATATATATGTGTGTCTGTTAACACGATAGCGGCCAGAGTTTTTGTTTTTTCGTCACGAAACTTGGTATATAGCATTCAATTAGCAAACGATTGAACGAGTTCGTTAACCACCAAAGTCGGTCCACCGGAAGGGGGGGTTTACCCCGAACCCAAAACACTAATTTGACTATGTCAGCCGTAATATTTGTTATATTTCAACGAAACTTGGTATTCGTAGTGGTAATATAGAGAGAAAAGTGAGATATAAAAATGAACTAAATCGGTTCATTAGAAGGGGGGGTTTACTCCGGACCCACAATACCAATTCGCCACTACCAGCCGTGATTTTTGGTATATTTCAACGGAACTCGGTATTCGTAGTGGTAATCCACAGGTAAATAACTGTTGTAAAAATAAACTAAATCGGTTCATTAGGAGGGGGGTTTACTCCGGACCCGCAATACCAATTCACCACTACCAGCAGTGATTTTTGGTATAATTCGACGAAACTCGGCATTCGTAGTGGTAATCTACAGGTAAATATGTGTTGTAAAAATAAACTAAATCGGTTCATTAGAAGGGGGGGTTTACTCCTGACCCAAATTCTTAATATACTCATACCGGTCGTAATTTCTGCTGCATTGTAACGAAACGCGGTATACGTCGTGGGTAACTCATGAGAAAGAAGTGTTGTAGAAATGAGCTGAATCGGTCAATCGGAAAGCGGGGGTTTAATTTGTAATATATTTCAATAGAAAAGCCCGTCAGACGTAGGTTCACAAAGCCGCCGCAAGGAGCGCTTTCTACCACTAGAGTGACTGTATCCTGTTCCTGCGTTAGATCAAAATACGATAATATGAGATTTTTGTATTTATTACGAAGCGTAATAGGTACCATGTGTAAACATAACTCTGGAAGCAAATTATTAATTGATCAGTTACTCATTACAAATTTAAAAGAGAACTATTCATGTTTTTATTTTATTTATGTAGGATATTTTAAGCAAATTGTTCTGGAAAGCAATCTACACTACCCAAATTCTGAGGAAAGTGCTTAGTTATGCAGCTCCTGCGTGACGGACTTTTTAAAAATGTTTTCTTCCGCCATTTTCTCATCTTGTGCTTTGGACCAGACAAAGGCAGGCTTAACAACTTTTTTTTTTTAATTTTAAAATTATTTATTTAAAAAAACACAAGTAAGGCCCTTCAGAGTGACCCGAACTATGCAAAGGAACCGGGTAGAAGAGGGAAACCCAAATTCATTAAGCTCAAACTGCCTTTTTATGAACTCTAGTGGGTACAAGAGTGACTAGAGCTTATAAAACTTACCACTAGATATAACAAAAAGCTGTTACAATGGGGGGTTTTAGTTCCGAAGTGAAGAAATGGTCTTGTCACAAAAGTGGCATGCCGGCCCATTGCCACGATGGTGGCTATCAGTCTACGTGGCCTGTCAGCCCGTTGTCACGAGAAGCAGCTGTCATTCTGTTAATTCACTATAATGACTTAGCAACTAAATTACCTAAATTTTTAAGAATACTATGAATTGGATTGATGACAGATGGATATCTGCTATATCAATAGCGGCATATAATTAAATATACAATAGGATTTATACATGTTGTCATACCTGTTGGTGAAAACCATCACCACAGGCATCAGTGAAGTGCTTTCAATATAAGTTAGTCATTTTCAAGCCACTGTTGAGGTAGTACTGAGCCTGGTTTGTAATATAAAGGTTTTATTTTAGGGTGATTTTTAATTCTTTCTATATTAGGGCAAATTTTTTCTCTTCAATATTACGACTTGATAATGATGTAATTACGTCGAAAACACTCGCCCACAGTACTCCCACCGATGCCAGAGACGACGGTCTCCACCAACAGGTATGTTTATTTATTTATTTATTTTAGGAGCTTCGCGACTAGGCTAAACCAACAGGTATGACAACAGTATATTTACTGGCGGATCTAACTCCTTAGATTATTTATACCTGCGTTTGGCACAGCGCATGCATATGGTTTGCCAAAGATCGCAGATTCGATTCCCACTAGGGATGGTGGCTTTTCTTTCGAAAAAGGAAAAGTCATCAGCCCTATTATTTACTAGAAAAGGGTGTTAATCTGTAGATAGCTCATCAAAATCTTTTGTAAGTATAAGTGGCTGATAAAATTTAAATGAAAAGCAACAGTCACAAATAACCTTACTGTATTTCATGTGTAGCTTTCTATGCATTCAAGAACTTCATGTAGACATATTTATAGCTTAGTACAAGCAAGCTACAGCTAAATTAAATGATTGCTCGGTGTCAATAAACAATTCTCTAAGCCTGCATTTGAACTTTCCATTGCTGTAGATGCTGCAGTGTCTTGCGACGAGTTGTTGCCAACTTGGTGAGTCTGTCAGAGTCATGGCTGGTAACTTATAATTATAATAACCAAGGCATAAAAACAAACAAAACTCAGTATACGTAGTAAGGTCCATAAGTTTCCGGCCTGTCCTGCCTCCCCTCCTTCAAACGTGCCGGGACCTGCACGCCTATGCAGGCCCATGCCTGCTCACTCCATACCCATCGCCCACACTTCCTCAGTCTTGTCAGTCAGTGTCCAGCCTTGAAGGAAACTCCCCATTTTTGCAATGTTCAAACTCCAGTACCGTGCGGTAATTAAATTCTTTTGTAAAGAGGGTCTTACTCCTGCGCAAATTAAAGAGCGCTTGGATTGTGTATACGGGCAGTCCTCCCCCTCGTATTCCACAGTGAAAGAATGGGCAAAATTATTTAAGTTAGGGAGAGAAAGTCTAGAAGATGACCCACGTCCCGGTCGCCCATTGGAAGCTGTCACTTGTGAAACCAACTTGTGGAATCTGAATTGCTGTCTGACCGGCAACTAAAAACCAAGGAAATAGCAGCGAGGTTAGGGCTTTCAATAACAAGTGTTTTGAGGATCATCAAAGAAAATTTGCATATGAACAAGGTTAGTGCAAGATGGGTTCCAAAAATCAACTGCTCAAAAACAGGAACGAGTTCACTGCTGCAATGAATTTTTACGCGAGTATAATGCCGACCCAAGGAATTTTTTGGACTCAATTGTAACTGGGGATGAGACAATGGTTCTATATTATGACCCCCTCAGCAAAAGAGAGTCCATGGAATGGAGAAGACCAGGAGAAGCGCCTCCTTTAAAGGCAAAAGTCACGTAGTCAACAAAAAAGGTAATGGCCACAATTTTTTGGGACTGTAAAGGAATACTACTGATAGATTTTAAAGAAAGGAATACCACAATGAATGGTGAGTATTATGCAGCCCTACTTCACCGGTTACGAGACGCCATTAAAGAGAAGAGGCGAGGGAAGTTAAGCAGAGGTGTCTGCCTCCTTCACGACAATGCCTCTGCCCACACAGCATTGATTTCCAAGGCCGCTGTGAAGGACTGTGGATTCCAAGAAATCTCTCATCCACCCTACAGCCCAGACTTGGCCCCTAGCGATTTCTACCTTTTCTCAAAGTTAAAATCTGACCTTCGTGGAAGGCGATTTAACACCGACAAGAGCTCCAAGCAGCAGTGGAAGAACATTTTTTTAACAAAGAAGAAAATTATTTTTTTCATGGTATAGAAATGTTGCCAAAGCGTTGTATTAAGTGTGTTGAACTTAGAGGAGAATATATTGAAAAACAGTAAAACCAGTTTTTTTCTTTCACCTTTCCTTCTATCCCAGGCCGGAAACTTTTGGACCGTAATACATTTCTATAACAAACAATAGAACTATTTCATTAATCAGCCTTTAAAGATATTTTGTTTGAACATACTTTGCTTTCTCTAAATCCTCAATATGAATACTTTTTAATTAAACCATTTGATTGCTCAGATACTCATTTACTTCCTTTTTATATTGAAACATTTAGTTTCTGAATGGGAATCATTTCAGTTCAGTAAGGAAAATATAATTAACTTGAGGATAAAATTAAGTGATTTGGCAGTTCAAAATTATAAACATTAATTGGGAGGAAATAATTGATCATACATGATAACGAAAGATACAAATGTTTTTACTGAGGTACTCATACTTTTAGCTAAGAGAAAAACTGTTCTGTTGTAAAACTGTGTGTGGTAAGTCTTGGTGTTAAAGTACTTGATTCTTCTGATGATTTTTTTGATAGTAAGGCCTATTCTCATATAATGCAAATAGAAAGAGAACTTCTGACTAAAATGGAAACATAAAGGACAAAACAAAATTAAATAATTTTGACATAATCTCTTCTGGCTCTGGATTACAATGTAGACATACTTTTAAACCAAAATTTGATGATTTAGAAATTGATAAAAATATATGTAACAGAGAAAAATTGACTCAAATGAAGCTTGGTGACTTGAACTATTTTTGTTTAAAATACTGGATGAAATTCTGCTTCATTGAAACAATTCATATCCAATTTTGTCCAATAGAGGCATTTTATTTATAGTTTAGTTCAGTGTAAATATCAAAATTATGAGTTGTTTATCAATTTTTTTAATTAAAATCCTTATTTGTGCTGTTAATTTCAAAAATTAAGTTTTTAAATTAAATGAAAATGTTTATTCAAAGCAAAATAAAATTATAGTTCTTGAAAACACTGTTGAGGGTTAATTTTTCTTTTTTTTTTTTCTTTTCAGGAATACAATTTCCAATCCTTTTATGAAAGAGCCTCTATTCTTTCTTTCCTTTATATTAGCAACAATTAGGCTCTTGTAATCTTTTATTAGAAATTTAATAACGTACTTTCTCCTGGCAAGTGACGCAACATATTAAACCTAGCTAACGCCTAGGTTAGCTGGGTGTACTGGCTCACAGCTTCTTATTGAGATTTATGGCACAATTTTTAGACAGTATTAATAATTAAAATTTCTGATTCATTTTTTTAATACTTTCGATGGCATCGAAAAAAATTTCCATCGGGCCCAAGTCTTCCTTTTGTATAGTTATTTTGGCAAACATATAAAAAAAAAAATTAATAAGTGAAGAAAATTTTGAAATTATGTACTTTTAGTGGATTAATTACCATTTAGTTAAGTGTCAAATACGCCACGGGGGCCGCTGAAGGAATTTTTCTGGCGGATTCAGTATCAAACAATAATAGACCGCAAAACTAACCAGGAATAACGTAATGAGGTCCCAAAAGAAATACAAAGGGTGTAGGACAAGGCCCAGAGTAGTGGGGATAGAAAGAAAGCCAAGCTATCTGTTGACGCATATGCCACGACGCTGGGCCCGCAGAACATACCTCTCTGACGTATATGCCATGACGCCGGGCTGGAACGTGTTAATGTCTATTGTTTTTTAAAACTAATGACTAATTACGAAATGAATACAAGGCCATCAAACTGCCAACCTACAGTATTGATGTATGGGAAACAGCTAAATTAATATAAAATATTAATATAATTCATTGTGTCAGAAGGATCCGACGTGCATTTTTCTATGATTCTAATGATAATACCCATCATCACCTAGAAATACTATCTATGCAACAAATAGTATAATCCCAATTTCAAACATTCCATTCCATAAGGAGAGGGGGATGATTGATTTCCCCCTCCTTATTTCCATTCTATTACTGTCATTTGTTTTCTATTCTATTTACATTTTGATTGTGTATATATATATATATATATATATATATATATATATATATATATACCTATTTGTACCTAAAAAAAAACAACAGGAAAACATGCTATCTTCGTTTCTTGCCTTCCACAAGCATCCACTTATTATTCAGTACTCCTAGAAAGGCCTAATAAGTGTGTCAATGGTTTTAGTAGGCTAAGCCGACTGAACTTTTGAACTGGGGAGCATAGGCGGCTCTAGACAAACATTTCTGGGGGGATAATTTAGTATGGGCTTACGAGGCCTGGGAAGATAGAATCAAATTTTTATAACCAGGCACCTGGAAACCCTTAAGGAGGTATTTGATAAACTGTTGTAAAGAACACACATTAAATAGAACTCATTACTATTAATTTGCCTAAACAATTAAGGTTTCTGACAACTGAATTTTCATTTTGGGGGCTATGCTCCCCAAGCCATCCCCTTTAGCCTAACTAAGCCAAGAGCTCCAATTTCATGATACAGCAAGTCTGCCATTCCAAGCTTTCGCAACTTAGGTTTTTCTGAATATTTGGTTTCATTTAAAGCCTACATTATAATTGAAGGATAGATAGAAATATTGAAAAAAAATCAAAGGTCTACCAACTTGACCCTGGTCCTGGCATGAGCCTATAGTGTAAAATTTTGTTGGATATACAGACACACTAATAGAAATTATTTTGAGGCTGGATTAAATGTATCTAATGTATGAAATGGAAAGATATCATGTAACGGGTTGATTCTGTTCAATGCAAATTCAAAACCTTTATTTTATATATTTAACTCAGTATATATATATATATATATATATATATATATATATATATATATATATATATATATATATATGTATATACAGGGTGATTCAGGTCTAAGTAGCCAAACTCTAGGAGGTGATTGTAGACATAATTTACAACAAAGAAGTTCATTTGAAGTATGGTCCTATTCCGAAAAGAAAAGGAGCTACGTCCAATTTCCTGTTTTTTTTAACGTAGTCATGATTTTTAATGAACAAGAAAGGATTGCTCAAAAACTATTTCAGATAAATAAATTCTAATTATGCCATCATAAAATACATAAAATTTCCTTTAAAAAAACAGTAATTTAATTCACTAGGACCATTATTAAAAGATACTTTCTGGACGTCCAATAACGCACTTCTGTTTTTATCAATGAATCAGAGTTTTTTCGCGAATATTTTCCTCAGCCCCCTAACGGATTGCAGATTCAATACTTACACAAAAACTTCTACATTTAGTAAGCATTAAATCCATGCATATAAAGTGGAATTTTATTTGGGGATAAATTGAACGATTGGCTCCCTATTGTCAAAAAAATGTGGGATGTAGTTTTGTTCCTTTCAAATACCTTATGTAAAGAAATTAAAAATTATTCATTTTTTATTGGCCAAACTGTGGGAATACATTGTCCAGTCCGGAAGCAATAAAAAGTAACTGTAAGAAATGATTGGAAAAGTTTTTCATTTGGGAGATATGTTACATTTTGTGTTTTACAAATTTTCATTGATTTATCTTTTACACGATGTAGTTTGCATTAAAATATTTGCTAATATATTTGAAAATTTGAAGATATTGCAATTGTACCTTTATCAACTTGGAAGTGGATCCATCCACTGTCTAACAGCACTGGTGCTGTTTGCAGGACAGCAATCCATCTGGAACCAAGAATCTATGTGCAAGCAGATTGTCTTCCAATGCAATAGGTCCATCGTGTTGAAGGAGGTTTAAAAATATGTAGAATCGAACGATTCGGGAATCAGGATTGGCTGGAGAAGATATTTGTCCAGAATCCCGCACCTCATGTTAACTTGGAGCAGCTGATACTGATTGTGTGTTCTTTACGCAGCATAAGGATCAAAATGAAACCCAGTATGCGAATTGGGACTGTTAAATATTCCATTCCGTGTGAATGTGGCTTTGTCTGTCCACAAAATGTTGCGGCCGAACTGAGGATTAACATTTTTCTCCCAGCAATGTTTTGCACAATTTTTAGTTTTATTTCAAATTTTATTTGAAAACATTTCAAAATAAGTGTATGTTTTGGATTACAAGTATTTAACTTCCCTGAAATGTTTATGCACTCGCTTTTTTGACAAAAGGGACCCAATCATTCAATTTATCCCTCAATAAACTTCCACTTCATTTGCTTGGATTTAATGCTTAATAAACGTAGAAGTTTTCGTGTATGTATTGAATCCTTAGTCCGTTAGGGGGCTGAGGAATAAAATCACGAAAAAACTCTGATTCATTGATAAAAACAGAAGTGCGTTATTGGACGCCCAGAAAGTATGTTTTAATAATGGTTCTAGTGAATTTAATTACTGTTTTTTTTAAAGGAAATTTTATCCATTTTATGATGGCATAATTAGAATTTAATTATCTTGAATAGTTTTTGAGCAATCCTTTCTTATTCATTAAAAAACATGTCTAAGTTAGGAAAAAAGAAAATTGGACATAGCTCCTTTTCCTTCCAGAATCGGACCATACTTCAAATGAACTTTTTTGTTGTAAATTATGTCTACAATCACCTCCTAGAGTTTGGCTACTTAGACCTGAATCACCCTGTATGTATGTATATATATATATAAAATCAGTCCCGTAACAGGCCACAAGGGCCCAGAGGGGCAGATACTGTAGAGATATCTGATTCTTGACCATACAGCACACTAGGAAGATAGTGTGGTCAATACTATGCTCCGGCCGCCTGATTTTCCCCTTGGTGTAATAAGTACAAGCTTTAGCACCATAATGAATATATTTATTTATCATATGCAATTCTGTTAACCTTTAGAACCACCTGTTAACCAGGTTAGTTCTATCTGATTTATGTAAGACAAGCCAACCATTACACCCTTTCTTCTCTCAAAGATTGAGACGGCTTGGCTGTCTGATTCTCCTTCCACTCCTAGTCCTAACTCCTTCTTCTCTTCCTTCATTATCTTGTCTTCTATTCCCTTCTTCCTGGCTCTCCTTCTCTTCTGATCTTCTTTGTACCTCTTTAGATCCACTATTTACATCAATTTTTTCACTCCTTTTCTTTGCATCTTCCTGTCTCGGACAATCCAAAGGCGAAAATCGTGATTCACAGGGTACTATAAACACCCGGTTTCTCCTAAAAATTCGCCCAGAAACATCTATGAGATATTCTCTTTCATTAAGGCCTTGGTCTAAAATGGTCCCATATTTCTTTAAATTTTTCACCCATACCTTCTCACCCTTCCTTAAGTGTCGAAGGTTACAGGCTCGATGTCTGTTATCAAAATTTTCCTTCTGCTGGGCTTTTGAATTCTCCCACCATTTTCTATACCAGTCCAAATCTGGCCAAGCAGGGATCAATTGTTCCTCTATGATTGGTAAGGTTGTCCTTATCCTCCGCCCAAATAAAAGCTGAGCAGGACTAAAGCCACACTCCAGCGGTGTTGATCTATATGCCAATAAGCCATCGCTGAAATCTTTATTCTTTTTAAGAATATCTTTAGCGATCCGTACAGCACGTTCTGCCTGACCATTCGAAGACGGATACCTTGGGCTTGATGTAATTATCTCAAAGTTATATTCCTTTGCAAAATTGTTTAGTTCCTTGCTGTTGAAAGGGCTGTTGTCTGCTCTAACTTTAGATGGAATACCATGCCGAGAAAATATTAAATTGAAGGCTCCTATAATGGCGCTAGAATCAGTTCTACTCAACTGCAATAATTCTATGTATTTTGAAAAATAGTCTTGCATGACAAGGTAGTTTTTACCTTTAAAGTTCAAAAGGTCAACCGCAACCTTTTCCCATGGTCTCTTAGGCATATCGCTTGGTATCAGTGGCTCACGAAGATTAACGGAATTTTCAATACACGGTAAACAGTTTTCTATCTTCTTCTTTATGTCCACCGTAATTCCCGGCCACCAAACAGTGTTCTGTGAAAGAGCGATGCATTTTGTAATTCCTTGGTGTCCTGAATGTAAGCTGTCCAGGACTTCTTTTTTTGAGATTTCGGCACAAAAACTCTAGTATTGTACAGAATTAACCCCTCTTGGTAGACAACAGATCCTCTCTCTTTGTAGAATGGGCTATTCTCTAATCTAGTCCAGTCACCGGAGAGTATCGCTTCTTTTAAAAGTTGGCTTACTGCGTCTTCTTCTTGAGCTTTCATGAGTTTCTTGAGTCTTGAATCCCTAATTTGTAAAGACGAAACAAGTTCTGAAACATGAAGTTCGATTTCGTCTAGAACATCTTTATCCCCAGGCTTTTCTAACGGATTTCTAGAAAGCAAATCAGGAGTTGTAAATTCTTTTCCTTTTATATATTGAACACGGAAGGTAAATGGTAACAACCTCATTCTAAATCTCTGTAGTCGTGCCGACAAGCTTGCAATAGGTTTCTGACCTAGAATTTCAACCAGAGGTTTGTGGTCTGTCAACAAATCAAATTTCATTCCTAAAATGAACTGTGAGAACCTTTCGCAGGCCCAAGTTAGTGCTAAAGCTTCTTTTTCAATTTGAGCATAGCGTGTCTCGACTGAACTTAAAGTTCGCGATATGAATTGAACTGGCATCCAACCCTTAGCAAACTTCTGTTCTAGAGTTCCCCCCGATTCCAAAGCTGGATGCATCAGCGCAAACACGTGTTTCCCTCTGTGGGTCAAATGTCGCTAAAGAGACGGCATCACTAACAAGTGATTTTAGTTTATTAAAATTCGTATCGTGTATGTTGGTCCACATCCAAGTATTTTTGCTACTCAATAATTCTCTCAAGGGTTTGGCATGATCGGAAAGGCGAGGGATAAATTTCATCAAATAATTAATCATACCTAGAAAAGACCTTAAGTCTTTCTGATCCTTAGGTTTTGGCATTGCCGAGATTGCTTTAACCTTTTCTGGATCGGGTTTAATGCTGCCATTTTCCAAAACATGTCCTAGAAAGTTTAGCTTATTAACTTTAAAAATACACTTTTCTCTATTAAGTGTGATCCCATACTCTTCTAGGCGATGTAAAAACTTGGTGAACCTATTATCATGTTCAGCTTCAGTTTCACCATAAACCAGAAAATCGTCCGCTAAGTTAATAACACCTTCTAGGCCTTCAATTGCCTCAGACATTCTCCTTTGGAAGTGTTCAGGAGCAGATGATATACCAAATGGTAAACGTTTAAAATAATATCTGCCGAATGGTGTAATAAATGTAGTCAACTTTTGACTTCTTTCGTCCAAAGGGATCTGCCAGAAACTGCTATTGGCATCTAATTTAGAAAGAAATTTAGCAGAATTAAGCTTACACAGTAACTCATCAACAGAGGGTAATATAACCTTTTCTCTTACAACGAATTTGTTTAATTCAGTAAAGTCTACACAGAGCCGTATCGTGCCGTTTTTCTTAGGCACAACTACTATTGGTGAGCACCATTCTGTTACTGCCGAAATAGGAACGATGATGTTTGACTTGACCATTCGGTCTAATTCAATTTGTAGTTTCCTCTTGAGAGTAATCGGAACTCGCCGGGGACATGATACAGAAAAAGGTTTAGCATTTGGAGCAAGCCGGATTAAATATGGGTCACCTTTGACCTCCCCAAGGCTTTGGAAAACTTTTGGAAATTCGTTTAAAATCTTATAATCATTTGGATGATTTGTTACTTCATCTACCATAAGCTTGAGTAGTTTAAAATTTGCTATGGCAGCCTTCCCTAGAAGTGGTTCTTTTTGTCCTTTTACAACATACACAGTTTCTGTATGGTCTATTCCATTTTTAGACATCACAACTTTAACTTTACCAAGCACTTTTAGTTGGCTACTGCCTGCCCCATGAAGCTTTCTAGACGTTTTGTGCATCTCCAAACGCAGTTGTTCGATCATATTTGGACCACAGATGCATACGTCAGCTCCTGAATCGATTTTGAATCTGATGTCTTTCCCATTGACTTTTATATTTGTATAAAATAAATCATCTACCTAAGATGTTGCTGTAAAATGTTCAACCCCAAGACTGCCGCAGCTGGAACTGGAACTCCTTCTGTCCACCTCGTCGACCTTCTTGGCAAAACGACAGGCTGACTTCCAATGGCCCCTCATCTTGCATGAAAAACAAATAGAGTCCTTAGCTGGAAATTTCTGACGATGCTCATCACTGTAAGCTGCTCCGCATCTGTAACAAGATCTATTAAAATCTTTTCTTTGGCTCTTTACTCGTTCTGGTCCCTTAGAAAGACGGCGATCTTTATTAGGATATTTCCTAAAAACAGCATCACACTCTACGATTCCAGGATTGTTATTTGATTGGCCACGGATCATGTCTTGTTGCGCCTCTATGACAGAAGCTAAACGGATGCGTTCAACAGCCTCATCTATCTTCAACTCTTGACGTAACTGTAGTTCAGTAGAAAGATGTCTATCGGCTAGGCCAGTAACTAATTTCAGCAATAACAAGTCTTTTCCGAAATTACAATGTTCACAAGCCCAGTCACATTTGGCTGCTAATTTGTACAAGTCATGTATATAATTGTCTATCTGTTCAGTCGGTGCCTGTGTTCTCAAAAGAAATTTTGAACGTTCGTAAAATAAGTTTTTTCTTAGCCTGAAATGATCGTCAATATGTTTCTTCACCTGGGCATAAGTGTTTCTTTTATCCGGAGGTAAACCAATAGAGGTTAGAAATTCATCTCCCTCCAAACCCAAAGAATAAATAAAAAAATTAATTTGTTGGCATTCACCTTTGTTACTGAGACCGCTTGCTGACCTGTAAATTTCAAACCTTCGTATCCATTGCGGCCATTTCGAACAATCTTGGAAGTTAAGTTCTTCAGGAGGCTTAACTTCAAAGCCAGTAGTTCCTTCCTCTCTTGAAGACTTCAAAGCTTCCAAAAAAACTTTTGTAATTTCTTCAATTGAAGACATTTATTTTATTTTGTTAATTTACCGCTGCCACCATGTAATAAGTACAAGCTTTAGCACCATAATGAATATATTTATTTATCATATGCAATTCTATTAACCTTTAGAACCACCTGTTAACCAGGTTAGTTCTATCTGATTTATGTAAGACAAGCCAACCATTACACTTGGTTCTTGCAAAAATCTCTTGAGACAAACAAAATGATTCATGAGGCTCACTTGGACTCTGCTCTATTCTACTCCCAAGTTTTGAGGTGGATAAAGTCCTTAAAGGAGGGTGAGGAAGAGGTTCACAACGAATAACACTCTGGGCTGCTGTCAAACATCAAAACTGATAACAATGTGGTCCCTAAGGAATTTGTTCCTCAAGAACAGACATTTAATGTTACCTATTATGTGGATTTGCTAAAAATACTCCGAAAAAGGGTTGTCAGGACAAGAAAAGACACCTACGCTACCTGTCAAGTCTATCATGATAACGCGTCCTGACATAACAGAAGTAAATGCATTTTGGGTCAACCAGGTGCCAATGCTGCCACACCTCTCTTAGTAGTTGCACCAATATTTCTTTCTGACTAATTACAAGAAAGCAAAAATTACAGCTAGTATAAGAAAAATTAATAATTCTATAAACCCCCGACTCTTGTAACTGAATGAACGGAGCTCATGTAGTATTTTTTTTTTCTTTTTTTAGTTCTAAACTGCAATGGAGAAAATTTGTGGCGTTCCAGATGTTTACCATTCATCCAAACTGATATATTTCAGTTTTGGTTACCATTAGAGTAAGGAAGTATTAGAAAAAAAAAAAAAAAATAGATTAACAGACATGAGGAATTTTAGGATTTTCGTTTATTTTCTTAAATTTCTCGGAAATGGTTGAGGAATTATGATGAGGTGATGGTAGCATACTAAATTTTCTACAAAAACAGTACAGAAGTAATTTTCAATGGTACAATCTCAGTCAGAGAAATAAGTGTTGTGCGACAGTGTTGATTTAGTTGCTTTGAACAGTTGTTTGTCCCTTTTCTTCAGTTTTTTTTATTGCTTGTTTTTTTTTGGGGGGGGGGGGGTGTTTAACAGTGTATCAACACTACAGCTATTAATGCTGTTTATTGCTTGTTATTTTTTTTTATTATTAATTTAACAGGCATAGAGAGTGATTTCCACTACTATAAGTTTTCTGTGCACAATGGCATCTAATAGCTCACTTTAATTCAAGATTTCAGTGAAGTAGGTTTTTAAATTTTCAAGGATAAGAATGTTATGGAACAAATTTAAAGATATGGTATGGTCAGTCCTAAAATATCTTTAAATTTCTAAACCAATTAAATAAGCCTTTGCACAAAAACATGCATTATTTACACCATAAATACTACGTCTTTCAACCAAAACTAGGTTAAGGAAGTGTCACATAAAGAAATTAAAAGAATGATAAAAAAAAAAAACATTTATTCTAATTTCTACAAAACAAATACTTTCAAGATACCACAAATAACACCAACATTTAAAAAAATAAAATAAAATTCCACCATGCAGAGAGATAGAAGGCCGCTCAGTCATACCTATCCTCTGTGTGGGCGTTCCTCGATATCCTTCGAGCCATCCTCGGACTGCGGATCTCGTTGAGGTTGAGTCCTCCAGGAGTGTAGGTGAAGGGCTTCTTGTCCTTAGTCATCATGGCATTCTGGATTGCTGCAGGAGGCTCGCATCTACGAGGCCCAATCTAGTTATACAAAGAAATCAGGAAGAGAGATAAATTTAAAATACCTGCTTAATATAAAATATGCATGGCTTTTGAGAATTTCTCTATCTCAAAGCTCGGACAAATTAAGGTCATTCTTTTTTTTTTTTTTTTTTTAGGTGCATCTACTACTAATTTCTTTACTGTTAAAAAAAAATTAAATACCAAAAGTATTTACAATAGCTTGTCTAGCAAAAAAAAAAAAAAAAATCAGAGAAATTTATTGGTATGAATATTTATTTTATTTTGGACTTGGAAAGCTAACTATTTATTTATTTTTTGTATGATTTTTCGACATCTAGGCCACAGTGCTGGGCTAGCTGTACCTTTCCTGAACATCCATGTAGCAATGGGCCCTAAAATGAAAAAAACTCATGCTGCAGGCGAGACTCGAACCCCCATCTCCCATATAGACATCCACAGTGTTATACACTATTTATTAATAACATGAATTTTATTTAAATAACCTGTAGTGCTTTATCTTTAAAGCATTTTTTTCTGTATTCTGTAGGTATTGGCATAAATTGACTTATGGATTCCAGACCAATAAACAAAGGAGAACACCATGTAGCTGAAGTTGAGTGCTGCCCAAACTATATCATTACAATAGACGGTTTTCTATGTGCAATTATTAGAGCATAATTAATATTTTCTGTTATAAGAGCTTCCACCAATGGCTATAGCCATGTTGAATGCACCGCTTCCCATTGATCACCAAAGTTAAGAAATATCGGGTGTGGCCAGTACCTGAATGGGTTACCAACCACATGCTGTTGGCATATAAATGGGTGGCAACCAGTAGATAGCCTGGTGTTAATAGCCCAATAGTTGATACGTTAAATAAAACAAATAAAAAAAATAAGAGCCAATGTTGCCTATAGGCTAAATATGCTATTATGCTCACTAGAATATTTAAAGTCAGATGCGAGTTTGAAGCCTCAAAGGTGAAAAATGAAAATTAAGGAATATGCCTAAAGTCATGGGTTCCATTACCACTAGGATGGGCACTTTTCTTACGAAAAAGAAACAGGCATCAGTCCTGTCCTGGCTAGAAAAGGGTTGTAACCTATAAATAACCCGTCCCAAAATTCTTAGTTAATAATGATGGGCATTAACATTTAAATAAATAAATAATATTTATTTATTTAAATTTTAAGGTCCATTATTATTAACTATGAATTTTGGGACGGGTTATCTATAGGTTACCAACCTTTTCTAGCCAGGACAGGGCTGATGCCTTTTCTTTTTTCTAAAGAAAAGCCACCACCCCATAGTGGGAATCGAACCCACGACTTTTGGCACAGAGTGTTAAGTGCTCAGGCCTTAACACACACGGCTACCAGGCCTCCTTAAGTAACTAATGAAAAGGGGACATATGCTATACCAGCTCTTCTAATTGTGAATAGCTTGGTTAGGTTAGTTTATAAACAGGCTTCAAGCAGTGTGGTTGTGATTAGTATACAACTTGTAGATAACCCATCCCCAAAATCTGAATAATGTATTAGTGGACATTAAAATTTAAATACAAAAATTCTTTGCTATTGTAGCAAATAAAATATTTTGCAATTTTAGGCGATTGTCACCATTTAATATTATTGCTCAGATTGCCTAACCTATTTTTGGAAAATGAAGTATAGCTTTAAAGAAAGTGGGTTAAAGTTTGTATTGAATTGCCAGTATTTCTCCATTTGAAGACTATACTACTAATGTCTTGTTTTTATCAGTCAGTACATTTCAGTATATATTTTTGTAGTTAGATTATTCTGTAGAATTATTAGTTTATCAGGTTAATATTAGGGCTGCTGAATTGTAGCTAGCCTTTTAAGAAATAGTCCTATAAGAATGGAGTCTACGTGATTTCTTCAGATTTCTCTTTCTCCTCAAATCTTCATGCCATATTTTGGTTTTCTACAAAATTATTGCCATATTTGGGTCTCAGTTGATTTGTACGTCATGAATTTTCAATACTACATCGTGTAACCGGGATCAAGGAGAAAACGTTTGGACTTTTTTATGGATAAAACTTTTGCGCTTCATTTCGCAAGGAGTACTCTATAGAGAAAAGCATACAAAAAACTTCTGAAATATAATTTAAAAAAATCAGGAAACTAAATACATATATGAATTTTAGGAAAATGAACTACATAGTTACCTCTGAAGCGATTCGTACTGCTGGTAAACTGCCTGCACATGGTGGGGGTGGTGGTGGTGGGGGTCCATTTCCTATAAAATAACAAACTATAGTTATCAAAAAGTTACCAAATATGTTGTCTTCAAAATTCGTTAGTGCATAAACAGATATTTTACTACTTATAGAATGCAAGACTAGGGTATAAGATTAATTCATAAATTAGTTGTTTTTTTTTTTCTTTAACCCAAACTGCAACAATATGATAATGCCCAACTCACAGGAACTGCATCATCTTAGCCCATTCCTGTTCCTATCCCTAGTCTCATTTGGAAAGCTTGGAATAGAAACAGTTAATGTTTTGTTGTTAATCTTTTGTAAACAACAAAATATAAAAAAATGTCAAAATATCGCATGAAATAAGCAAGATCTTAAGCGCCACAACAGGGAACTGATTTCCTAAGCAAAAATTACACACTTTAAGCACTGATTTATCTGGATGAGATCGCACTATCAAAAACCGCCCCACTTGTAAAATATTTAACAAGCTTGCAAATAGACACTGTACATTTACTACGATTTTCCAACCGGTTTCGAGATATATAAGAATATATTGGAAAAACCCAGTTTTTTTCCATTTTCCTCAACGATTCTAGATATGGTCTCTTTTTTTTTTTTTTTTTTTTTTTTTTTTTTTTTTTTTTTTTTTTTTTTATATAAAACGTATATCTGGAAACTTAGTAACGCAGAAACATAAGAGCTGCAATTTTTATCAATAAAAACATGTTCCAATGGATAGATTCTGCTGGTTAACTTGACTTTACAAATCACACAAACTATTTTTGGACCAACTTTCATTAAAATTGATTCTTTCTTGAGCCTGCTATAGAGAGAACAGACACACACGCGTATGCATATATATATATATATATATATATATATATATATATATATATATATATATATGCAAAATGCAAATTTGAACCACTGTTATTTCCGTTTTCTAAAAATTATGAACAGTGAAATTTTCTAGTCGGCACTTCTGGTAGCGTCATGAGATCAACCTCGTAAGCGGTTTTCCTTCCAATGGAGGGAGGTAGGAAATGCGCTAAAAATGAATAATTAAGTTAGCCAAAAGTTAATGAATCAAATAAATTTACAATTAACACACCTTTATTACTCTTCTAGTTTCAAATTCTATTAACACACTTGAAGAGCTAAAACTACTCTAAATATACACCCTTGCTTTTGGGTGGACCCTTCTTCTACAAGGGAAGAAGGGAAAGGAGTTGTTAAGTGTTTAAGTTTGGTAATTAATATAAACACTTAAACTATTAAACGAAATAGAACTTTATTAAGAAAAACTGATTGAAGATTCTGATTGGATGTAAATATGAGATATCCGGTTCCTGGAGCTAGTAGTCAGGTCTAGTGCTCCTTCACCGACACAGTTTATGGGAAACTTGATTAAAAGGTTGGTACTCACCAAAGTGCAGCCTTGACCGAGTACTACCGTGAACTAGGCTTGAATTTCAGGTTTGAGCAAATTTTGACTAGGGATCTAGTTTTGAACGAGATTGCACAGAAACATATTTTTGGGCTAACCCTTCTTAGAGCAAAGTTCAACTAAACTTTTTAATTTATATCACATGTGTTCTTGGGTTATCTGATAACCGCTACAGGATTCCCCTCCTAGATGACGGAGTCAGAGAAGCATACTCGTTTCACTGTTCTCCCGGAACGGGTCCTGTAGGGCTCTTGAGGTGGCGGTGGTGGTCGATCCACAGCGGGTTTCTTGAGACATGAGTGAGACTGCGTTTTTGTAAGAACTGGTGGAGTGTCCTGAGTCAGTTCGGATGGAAGGAACGCAGGCTTAAGCCGGTCTATCGATATGGTGGCTTGGTGGCCTGGGAGTTGCACTTCGAAGTTCTTTTCGTGTCGCTGAAGAACTCTGTGTGGGCCGGAGTATAGTGGTGTCAGCGGACGTCGGACACAGTCTTCCCTGATGAACACATGCGTGCAGTTCTGTAACTCCTGGTGTACATAGGTCTTCTTAGTGCTCTCCTTGTACTCAGCTGGACGAAGGGTGCGAAGATGTTCCTTCAGCTCCTGCAGGAGTATATGTGGATCTTCCGTGGTTGTGTGTTGATCTAAAAATTCACCTGGCAATCTTATGGGACAACCGTAGGCTGCTTCAGCTATGCTCGATGAGGTATCATCTCGCAGGCTGGCTCTGAGTCCGAGGAGTACGGTTGGCAATATGCGGGTCCAGTTGTTGCTATCTAGGTGCGCTGTAATGGCGGCTTTGAGTGTCCTGTGCCATCGTTCTATGCATCCGTTAGCTTGGGGATGATAAGCAGTTGTGCGACCTTTCTCGATTCCCAGAAGCGAAGTCAGCTGATGAAAAAGCTGGGATTCATATTGCCGGCCCTGGTGGTTATTCTTGAGGGAACGCCAAATCGGCAGATCCAGCCAGTATAGAATGCATTAGAGACGGTTTCGGCTGTGATGTCACGTAATGGTATTGCCTGTGTCCATCTGGTCTGGCGGTCTATCATTGTGAGACAATAACGGTGGCCATCGGAAGGTGGTAGTAGGCCAATTATGTCTAAGTGGACATGCTGAAAGTGAGTGGCAGCTGGGAATGTTCCAGGAGGTGCATGGGTATGCCGGTGTATCTTACTCTTCTGGCAAGCTATACAGCACCTAGCCCAATCAGCTACGTCCTTATTGATGTTTGGCCAAAAGTATCGCTCCGCTACCATTTTCCGTGTTGTCCAGATGCCAGGATGACTTAAGTTGTGCACCTTGATGAACGCACTATGCCTGAAGTTCTTGGGGAGATATGGCCTTGCCTTGCCTGTTGACATCTCACAAAGAAGGGTCTTGTCGGTGCCAGGAATGTCGATGGCTCTAAAGTTCAGGTTATTTTGTTCCTGGAGTCGGCTGATCTTTTGGTCTTCTTGCTGGGCTATAAACAGGGCGACAAAATCGTCTGGAGTCTGGATTTCCGCAATCCTCGATAGAGAGTCGGCAACGATGTTTTCCTTGCCTGGACTGTAGATGATTGTAGTGGTGAATTGGCTAATGTAAGTTAGCCAACGGATGCGGAGAGGTGAAGTAGATTCAGGTTTTTGAGTGAAAGCATGGGCTAATGGGCGATGATCAGTGATGATTGAGAAAACTCGGCCTTCCAGTTGAGTTTGAAGGTGTTTGATGGCTTTTTAAATAGCCAGAAGCTCCCTGTCGTAGACAGAGTAATTCTTCTGCGCTTTATTGAGGGCTAAAAGAAAAAGCTGAACAGTGAAACGAGTATGCTTCTCTGACTCCGTCATCTAGGAGGGGAATCCTGTAGCGGTTATCAGATAACCGCTACAGAGTCTTGACAATATAATCTTAGATCATTAGAATCTGCTGTGACAAGTTTGAGATTCTAGCTTCTATCTCCAATCAAGAGGCTTCTATAGAACATGAAAGTAATAAAGTTGTGTTAATTGTAAATTTGTTTTATTTATTTATCTATTTTTTAATGTATTATTGGGTTATGCCATTAAAATAAGTTCTATGCGTTTCCGCTCGCTCAAGGTTATATCGAAACTCCAGTCAACCAAAATTGTTGATACAATGTTGACATAAAAGGTCTTTCCATGGCCATATTGGCAAAAATTCATTTGTCTTCTGTGCCGGCACTGTTGATCAAGGTCTCTGAATGAGACCCTATTCTTTAACCTGTGGTGTAGCTAATACGTAAGTACCCAACATTGTAATTACAATCACAATTGTACCCAGTTATATTAAATATGTTATGATGAATAATTGTAATTATTTTTATTAATTCTAATATTCATGTTTTTTATTTAAAATAAATAGAACCAAGTGAAAGAAAACAAGCAGTTAATTTCAGTGTGATTAGTGGATATGAATGTTCTTTGTGATTGACAGCGGCTAAGTGGCATTTCCTCAATGTCTACTGTCAATCTATTTGTACAAGGAAAGAAATTTTCATTATTTATTTTATTATTATTATATTTTTACAGCCCATCGACATCTGAGCAATTAGTGCCTAATTCTCATTATTATTCAGCATATAAAAATATAAAGTACAATATCTGCCCAGCAGCCAAGAATGTCCTGATTTTTTTTTTTTTTTTTTTTTTTTTTTTTTTTTTTTTTTTTTTTTTTTTTGAAAAAGTTAATTATTTGCATTAAATGCAAAAATAGTTCAATACATGCAAAGAGGCCCATGATTTATGTTTTCTTTATTAAATTTTTAGATTATTCCAGACATGTCTCATCTTTAGTATTCTACAGTGATTTAGCTGACAGGCGTTTTGATCGAAAACTATCTTCTTTATTATTTTCTTCACTATGGAGATGAGGCACAACATGCTTCCCCCAATTGTTAATGGTTATAGAATGGAATCTATAACCATTAACAATTGAAGGGCTCAGTGCCAAAGGTGACTAACCACAATTAGAAATAACTGAGAAAATTAAGAAGTTAAGTTAAGAAAGTTAAGAAGAGTCTGAAAACAGAATTGCTAACAGAAATTATTTCAACTGGTCCAATTAAAATCATTTCTATCAGCAACACTAATTTTTTCAAGACTCTTCTAAAATTTAACTCCAATTTTCTCAATTATTTCTAATTGTGGGTTAGTCAACTTTGGTACTGAGCCCTTCAATTATAAGTGTCAATATTAATATTATAAGATTGAAAATGTATAGCATACCTAAAGGTGCAGGAGCAGGGATTTCTGAGCAGTTGTTTTGAATTTGGTTTGACTGCCGTCTGTAATAAAATAAAATAAATGTACATAATTATTCATGATGATTATAGAATATAATTTTTATTATCCGTAATATGTTGGTGGCAATTATCTGGTTAACATCCTCTATATATTTTAAACAAATAATGATTTAAAATTTAGTTTTGTTGGAAATATAATTTACATGGCAACTTATATTAGTTATTTTATTTGTGTGTTGGTTTTGAAAAGTACCAGAAACTGCGTTATAAAGATGATCTAAAATATCTTAGGTGATTAGATACATGAATAATGAGATTCTAGGACTCGGCATAATTGGTCTTTCCAGGCCGAGGAGCATTTGTTTGTAAAGATATATAACATAGATTATAGATAAAATTAGGTTTATCAGACTTTGTCATAAGGTATTTATGAGTAATATGTGTGTGGCCTATCCTTAGTCTGACCAACACTACTTCCCCTCGCCTGGTATCCCTATATGATGAAGCCCAGTCGGTTATAGTCTGTTTAATTTGTCGAAGTTTTTTTTTTTTTGTTCTGCTCGCCCAGTTCAATTGCCATTTGTCTTTTATATCGTTTTTATTTTGCTGTGAAATTTCTTTGTGGTACAATTTAAGTTTTTCATAGGTTGGTTCCTCCGTCACAATTCTTGCTTGTAGGTCAGCAGACGTACTTTGTCCTAAGTTTTTATGTCCTGGCAGCTACCACAATGTGATGTGCTTTCCAAATGTATGTAAATTGTGAATTTGTTCTATAATTTCTATGCATGTATGATGTGTTGTGTCAACATTGGAGAGAACTCAAAGAGTCGCTACACGTGGCTGGTGGGTTAATGGGGCGTTCTGTAGCGTAAGGAGGATAGCACGGAGCTCGGCTTCTAATATGCTAGAATACGGTTGCAGCTTTAAACGGAAGCTTTTTTTAGAATGAAATATCAAGATCATAAACTTCCAGATTGAATCTGCCCACGGGACACAGTTTTATCAGCAAAAATCAAGTGATAAAATGATAGGCACCTGAAGGGGCATCTGATGATGAGAAACATTTTTAATAAATTGATGATTATGTTAATTAGTAATTTCATTCATTGACCTTCTACCAACACAGTAAACACTATTTTATTTATCTAAATTTGAATGATTCTTTTTTTTTTTCTTATTCTATGGGTAATACAACATCATAATTTCTTGTCAGAACATCCGGATCGCTTCAGTGGGTCTACATGATAAGGAGGTTTTCCTGCCTATAGGGAGGGAGGAAAGACGCTAACAAAAGCCATTTCATCTAATGCCTTTCCGGGGGAGGAGACGTAGAAAAAGTATTCTTAATTTATTTATTTTTTATTCTGCGTATAACTATGATATTATCATTCGCTATGGACTTTACTAGCTTAGTAAATGTTTCGACATTGACATTTTGAAAGTTGCTCCATCTGAGACGCGAGTGGAGGTCCTTACCTTATAAAGCCGAGCTATCCTTGCAGGAGTACTTCCGCGGGACCTTCCTGTCTGCATTTCTCAACATCAAATTGAGCAGTAAAAGCTGAACAATTCAATCAAAACTTTTTATGACTATTATTTGTGTTTTATGTCTCATTCAATGGCAGTTTTGATTATTTATTTATTTTTGACATTTACCATCCTTTTAACGGCCTTAACTTACAGACATCTTTAGGGGCTTACAAGCGGCTCAATTTTATAGAGAAATACGATGAAAACATGATCGAAGCTAATGAAAATTAACAGTACCGTCAAAATTGAACTGAGAAGATATCGCTGAAACGGAAATCATGCAACCTGATGGAATGAACTCATTGAAGCAACCATTTGAATAATTGCTTTGATAATTGTTCAACTTTCTGGATTCACAAGGAACAACCATGATATCGAGAGGAGATACAGTCAACTTCGATAAGTCGAACCTGTCGTTTCGGATCATTACACGTTAATTTCACCTCAATAAATGGATTTCAGGCAAAAATCGAAGAAACTTATGCAAATGAATAAAATAGATGCCTTGGGACGGGTCCTCTAGGACTTCCACCTCTATGGATCGAACTCATTGGAGACATAACCTCTATCACTCGGACTCTAATTGATAACTGCACAGATTCTCCAATCACTTGTAGTGAATGTCACACCGGCTGTTTCTGCGAACATAGACTTTGTCGTATTCATAGATGTTGACTGTGATGTTCCTGTATGCCACCATCCTTTTGTGGAGAGTATTTTAGCCGAATTTCAGCCAATAGCAGACAACATTGAATTCGAAAGTGAACCTGAGGAATAAGTGGTCTTCAATTAAAGGAGCCAAAAATGCGGTTAATAAACTTTGGACCTTATTGGAAAACTGTGACAACGTCGATGTTTACACGTCTAATTGTAATTAACATTTTAAAAGCGAGTATGAAAAAACGGGAAAACAATGTTCTAAACTAGATTGGAGATTATTTTGGAGTTACTAAACAGTGAGGAGCACATATCGTCCCTGCCATGTCAAACTATCGAATATGAAAAATCTCGTTTTTGAGATTCGAGACTTTGCTCTTGGATTGTGGACGATAAGGCTTTTCGCAAATAGTCAAAACTCTTACCCCTTTAGATAATAAAGTATCGAATAAGACCATTTTTCAATATATTACTTCGTCAATGAGGGTTCATTTAGCCGTTTCCTGCGATTAGTAATGATGATTTAATTTTTAACGTCCATTTAGAATTAACTTAGAATTTTAGGACGGGTTATCTATAGGATACCACCCTTTTCTAGCCAGAAAAGGGCTGATGTATTTTCTTTTTTCATAAGAAAAGCCACCATTCCTAGCGGAAATCGAACCCATGACCTTTGGCACGGAGGAAGGTTACTAATTTATAAGAAATATTTTGTATTTCCTTGTATTCTATTAAATATCTCTTAAATGGATATCACAATTAGTGGAAGATGAATCCATTCGAAAGCTTAGTAAATTTTCTATGAAAAAAAATCTCATGGAAATTTCGATAGGAAGATGAGAGTTGGAGATGAGATAGCTGTTACGCTGTAACAGTGAAGTGAAGTTTCGATTGTGTTGGTTTAATTTCTTTCAAACTGTCTATCGCTTTTTTTTTTTACATCTTTTTTAATTGATTAAAATGGTTTGATTCAGGGCCGCCACATGGGGGGGGGGACAACCGGGTACAGTTGGCCCGGGCGCCGTGGGGGCCCAAGACGGGCCTTGCTAATTGGAAAACAATGTATAGGTTATGAGCTTGTAAAAAGAATGGGGTTTAGAAATATAGACGGGCTTAGCCTATATTTATTCGAATGGGATCTATATTTTTTTTAATGAACATAAACGACAAAACAAGTGCAGTCCCAGTATAGTATATTTCATTAGGATGCGTAATAAAACTACAAGTACCGAAAGTGACCTTTGCTGCACCGATTGTCGGGGTTTATTCTCATTTCGCTGAAAACTCAAGATGAAAATAACTTTAAAATGTCCAAAGTACTAGAATTTTCAGTTTTGTGGATTTGAAATCCTAAAATGTACACGCTACTTGCATTGAGTTTTTTTTTTATGATTTTGAGAACATATTACACTTTTTGTAAAACAATACATTGGAGATTAGTATAAGTTTATTAGACATTTCAACCATTAATAGTAACTATGAGCTCTGTGTGGGAAGAGCAGAAGGTTTATCAATATTGGGGGCCCGGCTCTGAGTGTGGGGGCCCGTGATCTGGTCCTGGGCCCGGCTCTTCGAAATCACTTTCGAAATATTTAACACTACAGAAATTTAAGGTTATTTTTTAGTTGATTAAGCTTTCTAATCATCACTTTTCATTAGCATGTTTTTTCTACCGTCTTCGAGAGAAAACGCTTCAAACATGTGAACAAAATATTTTTTTTAATGCATCCACTTTGTCAAATTTGACCAAGGCAACCTATAGATTGTTTAGGCAACTTGAGCATTTAAAATTTTAGTTCAGATGAATATGAAAATAAAATGTTTAAATGAGCCCGTCGTTATTGACATCAAAATTACAAGTTTTTAATTTTTCTAGGAAAGGAAAAATGAATGTGGTTTCGATTATTTCCCCAAGACCAATTAATTAATAATTTTAACGGAGCCTAAAAGGACTAAATAGTTTTTTATTAAAATATTTCTCGTGGCCATAAAGGCCATGAATGTCTACATTTTGTCGGCACTTCTAGATAATGTCGACCTCTTTTTAATCGAGGGCCTAGAATGAAAACCTCGTATCTAAAAAAAAATTTAAATATTTTTATACGTTAGATGGATAAGCTCCTATTTCGCAATGCTTGAATGTCAAAGGAACTTAATCATACTCGTGCTGGGCTCTATCGACAAAGAATAAAACCTTGTATCTTTCTCAATACCCATAATATCCATCACATAACGTATAAAAGGCATTTACTTATTTTTCGAGACACGAGGGTTTCATTCCATCAACATATTGTGGTAATAGAGATATTCGAGGAACATGGAAGTGTGCAGTTGAGTCAATGAATATTGTCAATGCGCAGTATCACTATCATTATTTGTCATCCTCCAAGAGCTGCTATCACCATTTCCGCTAAGCCGCTTGGAATCAGTCATCGCTCAATTCGCTCCAGTCGCCAATCCGTTCTTCATTATATCTAGTCGATATTGTAAGCCACTATATTTGTCCAATTATTTTCCCAAGCGTAAAACGGGAGGACCTCAGTGTTCGAATCCCACCAATAGCGAGCTAGAATTGAAAATTAACTAACTGACGGAGAATAACTTCGTGTATATTACAGAGTGTTTTCGGGGTTCCTACTTTGCCGACATCTTTGTATTTTTTCAGAAGAATGGAACATGACGATATGTCATCTATCTAAAGCAGTGGAGATCAACATTTGTTTCATAAGGCCCACAAGCACATGTTAAGTCATGGTGTCGCGGTCCGTAAAAAATAAGTAATGATTTTTTAGGTTATCACGATTGCTTCAACTTGAATTAAACAACTATGAACGGATTCATCTCGTTTCAATTTCCTGACGTTTCAAACAAGTTGGAGTATCTCCGGTTACAAGCACTTGTACAATTCAAATTATTTAGCTCTTAATAAAACAACAAATTTAAAATTAATTTGTAACAGTTATTAATATTATTTGAATATTACAGGAAATTACCGTGCCAATAATAGCAATGCACTATTATATAGGACCTATTTACTCAGCACGCCCTCAATTTTTCGCGAAATTCAAAATGGCTAAAAATAAAGGAACACCAGATGGGCCAATCACAAATGCCCCACAGGGATATAGTCTAGCCACGAGGGCCGCCACATGGGGGGGACTGCCGGGTACAGTTGTCCCGGGCCCGGGCGCCGTGGGGGCCCGGGCCGGGCCTCGCTAATTGGGGAAAAATGTATAGGTGATGAGCTTGTAAAAAGAATGGGGTTTAGAAATATAGACGGGCCTAGCCTATATTTATTGGAATGGGATCTATATTTTTTTTAATGTACATAAACGACAAAACAAGTGCAGTCCCAGTATAGTATATTTCATTAGGATGCGTAATAAAACTACAAGTACCGAAAGTGACCTTTGCTGCACCGATTGTTGGCTTTTATTCTCATTTCGCTCAAAACTCAAGATGAAAATAATTTTAAAAAGTCCAAAGTCCTATAGCAAAGTACTAGAATTTTCAGTCTGGCTCTGAGAAGTGGAGGCCCGTGATCTGGTCCTAGGCCCGGCTCTGAGATGTGGCGGCCCAGCTAGCCACAGGAGTATAGCTGATTTATAGCATTGGCTTCATTCTATGAAATAACTTGCTATACCGTTACATGAAAATCTATAAACTTATTGGCAAAGCACGCGAGCGTATAAAGTAAGGAACTGGATTCAAATATACAAAATAAGACACTGACAGTGTGTACCTTATTATTGTTACAATGTTTTGATGAATTCAAATATAAGTTCTTAAGTCTACATGTCATAATAAAATTTAAATGAAATGAGTTCATTAAGCGTTACCTAAAAAAAAAAGAAAAAAGAAAAACACGAGTTGTGCCTAGCCTGAGAGATAAATAGATCAAATTCATTTGCCTCACATATTAATATATAATTCCATTTCTGTGGTTTTAGCAAAGCCACGTTTGTAACGAACTTTTCAAACTAACCTCAACAGTACAGTTACCCTTCGATATAATCCCTTTGCGAAAAAAATAAATAAATAAACAAGCCTAAAAGCAGCTAGTCAAGGGCTATAGGGAATAGAACCTCCCCATGAAAGACTATTTCAACAGCCACTTCTTGCATGTTTTCATAAAGATGAATATTTCTCTAGCTCACCGGATACAGATACTGCCGGATGCAGATATACACTGTTCACTTCTTTCAAACTTTTTGTCATGCACGTTAAAGTAAACCAGAAAACATTTCTATTATAAGATAGTGTAACATTTATCATTAGAAAAATAGATAACAAATAGCTGATCTGCAGTAGCCATGATTGATACGTAGCCCTGCCGGCAGAAGATTCTCGAAGTTAAAAGCTGATTTTTTATATTATTTTAAGTCCTCCTGAAGTTGCGCACTGAAGTGTACACGGAACACACTAAATAACGGATTAATGAAGAATAATGTATATTAAATGAGTTTTGACCTTCTGACACATAAAACCATTCTTATTTCTCCTAAAATACTCAACACAGCAAATTTATAGAGTGCATATCGAAATAAGTAAGACAGTACAGGAGATAGCCGTAGTTGGATAAATGCCCAGGAATTGGCATGATGGTATGTAGGCTTTTGAAGAAGTGCCTTCATTCCTTCTAACATATTGGCACAGTCAGAATTAGGACTTCCATTGCATCAAAGTTACTAAACCTAGCGGAGTTTTATTACTTTTGTTACTCATGTGTAAATGCAATTAAATTTTTTCTGTTTATTTTTTGAAGCAATTATTGAAAGCGACTTCAAAGGCCATCTTGAGTGCTTTAGGGTGCACCTACATTGATCCCGATCCATGTCGGCTGTTGTCGGTCAAACGATATCGGATCGAATTGGATAGGGAGAAATACGGGTCCAAGGTGCAGCCTAACGGATGCCCGAGCTGCGCCATGACGGCTTCCTGAATCCACACCAACACCATATTTTTCACGTTTGTTATTCATTTTTTCTATTTTTTACGGCGCTTCGACAAATCTGGGATATTAGCGCCGACATCCAGGGTGCAGCGAGGAATTTTCCCATCGAGCCATGGGATGAGAAAATTCCTGCCGCCGGTGGGGGTCGAGCCCACCATCTCCCGCTAATGAATCTAAGGCGCTAGCCACTAGACCACGGGAGACCCCTCATGTTTGTAATACACAAAACGAGAGGTTGATCCTCTCGACATTTTCAGGTATTCTGAAGATGTCGAGAGCATCCAAGATGCAGTCACCCGACCAACGTTGAGGCTTGAACGTTTCTAAGTGATACAGAAAAATTCATCTATGAACTCTGAAGATCATTTCTAAGTCTATTGAGTCGCCACTTATTTTCAATGGAAGATTACTAACGCCTTACTCATTAATCCTTGGTAACGAACAACTTAACCCCGAGATCAAATAACTGCAATGCAAGTAGCAATGACTGTCTTCGCTGCTGCAGCTATTGAATACGACTTCTCATCTTCTATCAACTATCCTTTAGCTCATGGGCGTATATAAGGGGGGGCTGAGTGGGCTGCAGCCCCCCCCCCCCCGAAATTTTGATTTGATGGTAAAAACTTGTCGTAAAACCCTTAAAAATAAATTAAATAAGAGCACTTAGTTCCTAAAACATATTTTATTTTACGTCTAATAGCGTTTTAGTTACCTAAAACTATTCCAAACTCCGGAAATGGTCTCAGCCCCTCCCCGAAATTTTCCCAGCCCCTCCCGAAATTATTTTCTATATACGCCCATGCTTTAGCTCTCTTATAAAGATAAAAACAATACTTAACCACAGGATCTGCGTCATCATACAATCGTTCCATATAAGGTTTATTCCTGATGAGACTTGGAAAATTCAGGATTTCTAATAGAACGAAACCAAAACATCCGAAACTTCAATCGCCCTTTTCGCCGACAGATAGTCATTGAAATTTACGTGTGAGCCTGTTTTAGCTTTTCAATGTTCGTCGTTCACCGACCACAATTTTGGGATATTTAAGCTAGTATAGGGATATGACTAAAACTGCTCACAGCTGATGATGAAGTGTTTTTTCCTCTACTCCAAACATACGTAAAATATATATTTCTTAGTTTGGATGTAATTCAAACGTGTGATTAATGAATGTTTAAAACAGAAATATATTCTTATAATAATATAAAAATAAAATCTTAAAAATAAACAAAGGCTTCATAAAACCATAATTACCCAAAAATAAAAAATAAAAAGTCTGACTCACATACAGGATCATCTTAGGTGATGCGATATTTTATATTAATATAATGAAAAGTCATGTATTTTTTAAATATTAATGTATTAAAATAATAAGACTGTTGTATGTAATTGTTAAACTACTATCTCCCTCTCTCTCTCTCTCTGCAATAATATATATTGTTTTGTCTAACGCCGATCAGAGATATCGGAAGTCATCCTTTCTACACAACCAAGGCAAATTCCCGGGTTAAAGCCTAATTCCAAGCGATATCTGGACAATTCTCAGTGCAGGACTCTTATCATTTTGATTTATTTTGTTTCCCATCGCACCTGCAGCTAGGCCATGTAGTAGTAGTAGTAGTAGTAGTAGTAAAGTAAATTTTATGATATACATGTACAAATAATAAGTCCTTGAGAAATTCACAATAAATTTACATAAGCTTGGATATAATCCATCAGCTAAGCGACACCACATAATATTATATACATGAAAATAAAATAAAAACAATATGAGTGACTTTAAATAATATAAAAACAAATAAATAAGTAAAACAAAAATTGATCCTCCTTATTCCTGATAATCAAATTTAAAATTCATTGCCTCTTTAACGTAGCGGTATAGTTTTGCGTAGTCCTGGCCGTTCAAATAGTCTATTGCTTGCGTGTAGGTTAATCTATTTCTGTGGAAGATGTTTACTCTTATCTCGGAGAGGATTGGGCAGATGTCATCGATTTCCTAGCTGTATGCAGTTAGGCCATTAGCGATGGGTTATGCATAGGTTGCCACCTTTCCTAAACATTGAGTAGGAATTTTCTTCAGCAAGCCCGTAGAAGAAAAAAAACTCAACAAACTGCAGGCCGAACCCGCATCAGCCTTAGTCTGTTTTAGGAAACCCTATCTACCTACCCTTGTACGATTTCCAACTCAAAGCTCTAACAACTCTTTTCATCATTAATGATTTCCTTCCCTTTTCAAACCAAATAGTACTTGGTAGGAAAGAGATATTTGTAAAGTGGGATCGTTCCCAGATCTGCAGCAGACTTCCTGGTCGTCCTCTATTCGCAGAAGGAGTACACGAAAGTTTGGCGATTCGCCATTCGTTCAACTCTTCCCGACGGGTTTGACTCCCTTCCGCCCCACGCTTCATTAAACATGCAGACTGCGGTTCACGCCTTCAACAGGGTAAATGGCCCTGAATTTAAAAATACTTTTTTAAATGACCTCCTTTTAAGTCGGGAGAGGAAATATAAGATCAGATATATCTTAGCGGCCACACATGATGTGATTATGGCTTACAACTGACAAGTATGCACACATAGCAGGGGAAATGTTTCTACTAACGGGGAAGAAATATTATAGAAACCTCACACTTTGGAATTATGAAAGTAGCTATTTAACTTTTTCCGATCTATTAGAATTATTTAGAACCCAGTGAATGTCGATGAGGCAGCCCGGAATGTATCGTAGAAAAAAAAAGGATCGCTTAAAGCTGTCGCGTTTCAATAATGAGATCCTGAAATCTCACAATTCTTCGAGGGAAAAAGTCTCTAAAATTAGTCAGGTTATGGAGTAACCATGTAACATTTCATTACAACGCCTTATTTATGTAAATGTTTAGCTTCAACTTTGTCATAACACAAGATTTTATGTCGGGCTTTCTAGAGGTTATCATCCTTTTCTAACCAAGATAGGGCTGATGCAGTTTATTTTTTTTAAGAACCTTCACCCCAATGTGAAACAAACGCACTATCTTTGGCACGGAGTGCAAACGTCTTAACACTCAGCGGTGCAGATATTATTTACATTGATCAAACTGTTACGAACGTTCCTTCAATTTTCATAATTCTATATGAAGTGTTATCTGGACATGGAGGGCTCGTGAGCAGAATTTATTTTATAACTTCTTCAGTTATGTCAATTGTTAATTTTTGTGTCTGTGAAGTATTGTAAATAGATTCTTGTGTAAATGTCTTCCTGTAGGAGCGTTATTGCTTTAATGTGCTTAGTTTACTGAACTCATGCGTAGCAGCATTTGTTTAACGCTAAAATTAATTTATATATTTGATTTTCTAGAGGAAATAACAAGAAGTAAGGATGTAAAAGAGTAGGAGCTTTTATTGTGAACTTTCCAAATCACACTACGGATAAACATTATTTGTATACGCGCTATTATTAGGTCTTGCGGTTCAGATTAGTAGAAGAGAACCAAAAAAAATCTATAAGAAAGTACACAAACAATGAATATACACCCAAAGGAAAAGAGAAGTTAGATTCTGCATCAATACTGTTCAAAAAGCCCCTATCATATAGAATTATCGAATATGAACATCGGAGTAAACTAGCGAACAAACATATTCCTTACATTGACGAAGTAATATATTGAAAAATGGTCTTATTCGATACTTTATTTAAGGCATTTACGGCTATTCTAAAGGGGTTAGAGTTGCGACAAGCCGTATCACCCACAATGCAAGGCCAAATCTCTGAATACGAGATTTTTCATATTCGATAGTTCGACATGGTAGGGTCGATATGAAGGAGGTTAGGTAATTTGGTAGGCCTGCCGAAATTGTTGATGGGATCATAATAAACGGCCAGGAATGCCTTGATGTGTCCGAAGACGCCAGGATATGTTTTTAGCTTCCAAATACCCCAAGGCAATGAACCCCAAAGTATGTGTCGTGCAAGGCACATTGTGCAGCTCTGAGCATAATCACCTAGGAGACCGCTCGCTGGAGGCCAGGTCGAGTCCTGTCTCTTCAAGGACACCTCCCTCTGCGGAACAAAAGGAAAACCCTTTGCCTCCTCACATACAAACACTGGCACATAGAACGCAAGCAGCTTCATACTCCCACAGTTGCAGCACTAGGCAAATCGGCTTTTATTCCAGGCCGCATTTATAAAACCGTATCTACACTTGGAAGTTTTTATCTTATTTAACATTTTTATTTATTATGGGAACTTTTTTACGTATCATTTGGGAAGGTCTCTAGCGTGAATTCATTCAGTGTTACATACAACAACAACAAAAAATGATTTCTTCGATTTTTTTTTAAAGAAAAAAAAAATGTTCGGGGAATTTTTCGATTTAACCTTATCCTAATTAGTGTTATTTGAGTTGGTAGGAAGATATTCCCGCAAAAATTGATGGCCCAACATATATTTTCCACCTTTTCAAATTTCTTTTTATGACAGGGGGACGATAACGTTGGATACCATTCTTCCACATTTACTACTTTATTTGCTTTATTTTGCCCAACATGTTTCGTGCATTGGTCACACCTCTTCAGGGGCTTTCCAATGCAATAGAGTAAACATCAAATAAAGAAGTAAATGTAAACGAATGATGTACTACTTTATCAACCACCTGCCATAAAACGAAATACGAAAAAGTGGAATATATAAATGTATGTTTATATATATATATATATATATATATATATATAGAGAGAGAGAGAGAGAGTGAGTGAGAGAGAGAAAGAGGGATAAACACACATACAAATAGATTTACACACAAATATGTACACATTTTAGTTGGATTATTTTCTATTTTATGTTTCATTATTTGGAGAATAGTAATAATTAAACGGGTCGAAATCAAGTCTAGTTTCTACAGTGTTGTAACCACAAAATCTGAGCCTGCGTTGTTTTCTTTTCTTTTTTTTTTTTTTTCTTTTCATGTTCTATCTCCTCGACAATATCTTGTGGCCTTCATGAAATAATAAGAGATTACGCAAGGCATACCAGTGCTTCCTTTGTGTACGTTGTTCTGATAGTTTTACATAACTTAATTCCCAGCTCAAATGTCGCCAAGAGCATTCTCCTTGTGGCTGCAGTATTAATTGGTCATTGAATGTCACCCTGGTCAGATGTCTATCGGATTGGCTGTCATTGTTCATAACTCGCTTCGATGGAACAATGGAGATCCTGTCATTCTCGGTTATTGGCTCATTTGCTCTTGTACATTTTTCTTTCAGAATTATGAAACTAATTAATGTTTCATCGAAGTATTATTTCTTTTATTTTTTTTATTTTATTTTTTTTTTTTATTTTTTTTTTTTTTTTTTTTACGGCACATCGACATCTATTAGTAGGTCACATTGGCGGGTTATGTATAGGTTACATCCATGGTGGAGCTGAGTTCATTTTAAGCGGGTCCACACATGATAAAAATCACCCTGCTGCAGGCTGGAATCGAACTTGAAACTACTTAAGCAGGAATTGGATACGCTATTCGCCCTTCAACAATTGTTGGCGGAAAGCATATGAATTATATATTACTACATGTACTATATACTTAAAGAAGTTCACATTAGTCCTATTAAAGCTTTTTTTGTGATTTTATTTTGGGTTCTTAATTCTTACGCTGCTAAAAGCCAATATATTGCCTCGAGAATGGCTGGTTCCTCGGCAATGCGTAGCGGTGTGCTAAAAGCCAACATATTGACTCAGGGATGGCTGGTTCCACCGTGCTAATATATTGGCTCTCTTTTTTTATGGCTTAACGTGGTCCGAATCCCGCGTTAAATTGTGGATAGGATATTTATTTACCTAACATTATTTTAAAGTATTCTATAAAATAATAGGGATAGAAATCTTAAAGAATGATATGTTTTTAAATATTTAGTTAAAATATGAGGTAATATTTTAGTAAACTCAAAATAATTTAAAACACCTGTAGTTTAAACAATATTGTTAATAATTTGTTTTACCGGAAAACAGTTTTTTCAAAAAGCAGCTAGCGCGCGGCTAATTCGGCACGACAAACGGTCGCAGCGTAAGGTTTTATTTATTTCATTTTTATAATAGGGGCGCCCTTAGGGCGTTAACACCATTCTTTTGTGTGGTCATTTTCATTATAAGTATGTAATAAATATTAATATTTGTATATTCTAATTAAATTGGTATTAATAATTGTTTTATTTGACCACAATTACCTCAATCGACAAAAGAGAAATTCTCAATCGCTTGTCAAAGAGTAAGGTTTAATACTGCGTTCTGGTAATCCTGCCGAAAATAAAGAAACAGTTTCGGTTGGTTATTTTTTGTATGTATACGGGTAATTTTAGCGCCCAAAATCTCGCTTTGAATGTTTCAAACAATCAGGCATTTAAATTTGCTTAACAGTAAAATATGTTTATAAATTTAACGTTCCAGTAAGAACAGCTCCATTGAGCAACATATTAAGAGTGTGTAATCTAAACTTCAGAATTTAGCTTTTTATGGAACATGCTCTGATACCGAGCTTGATTTTGCTGATAAACGAATCTGTCCATATATATATATATATATATATATATATATATATATATATATATATATATATATGTATGTATATATGTATATATATACAAAAAAAATCAGTCCCGTAACAGGCCACGAGAGCCCTGAGGGGCCGATACTATAGAGGCATCTGATTCATGACGATACGGTACACGAGGGAGATAGTGTGGTCAGTAGTATGCTCCGGCCGCCTGATTTTCGCCTTGGCCGCTTCGACTGCTAGAATCATTAGCACCCAAGGTACCCATTGATAAATTTATTAAAGGCTGGGTTGGCCTAGGGGCGGTCAGGGAGGCTGAAATCAACCCATGATCGAAGACACTAGAAGAAAAAGTCTTTAGTGCTTGCTCGGGATTTGAACTCAGGCCTCCAGCTTATTAGTCCAGTGCTCTACCACTGAGCGAGGTTAGTATATATATATATATATATATATATATATATATATATATATATATATATATATAGAGAGAGAGAGAGAGAGAGAGAGAGAGAGAGAGACATGAGACATCTTATTCTGAGACAGAAAGATAATAAAGTAGTCCAATGCGGCCGTAAAAGCACGATAATAAATAGCGTGGCGTAATAATATATATATATATATATATATATATATATATATATATTATTACGCCACTAAAAGGTCTAAAAGGTTTGGATCTAAAATTCTTCTATGCTTTCACAAGGGTCGGTAGAATGCTTAAGTAATTTATATATCTATTTATATATATATATATATATATATATATATATATATATATATATATATATATATGTATATATATATATATATATATATAAATAGATATATAAATTACTTAAGCATTCTACCGACCCTTGTGAAAGCATAGAAGAATTTTAGATCCAAACCTTTTAGACTTATTGCAGATGATTCTAGCATTGTGTGGATAGGCAAATAGAAATTAGTTCAAATGATAGATAAGGATTAATGAGACCTATTTAATAAAAAGAAAACACATTAGTCCTCCCCCGCTATCTCGGCGGACTAAATGAGTTAAAACTAATAGTTAGCAGCTAATTTTCATTTGGATCACCCTTAAATCAAAAATAGAATGGAAAACTGTTACGAGGCTGGTGGTGGATATGAAAATAAGATATATAATATTAGTACGATTTCAGATCTAAATAATAAATTATACCGTAAAGAAATCTTGTTTGACTTATGGCGCTGAGAGGCGTGGGCAGGGATTGAAATAAACTCCAACCAGCTCTTAGGAATAGCTGAATCAGGAAGAAAGGAAGACTGATTTGATACCTTGCGTCAGCATTCAACGAAGCTGCTCAAAACAACACTACAGGAAGCTATGTTACTCGATCGGGCAAGAAATAGTTATAAAAAAAAAAAGATAATCTCGGCTAAAATGGATGATTTAAATAACCAAGCAGTGGTGTGAAGCTTTGTAGCCTGTTTGGTTAAGGTGCCTGCTCGGAGAACATGCTAATTGGCTTATAATCCCAGCTAAGCAGTTCACTGACATAAAATTTTGTTTACCAAATTTAAATCCTAGCAGATAGTTTTACTAAAAAGTGCATGCATTGATGTTGATTTCCTATAAATGCCATCGCCTACTTGGCCATACTTGTACACAGCCTGAAATAAATGTGTGAATTAGCGATGCGACTAATGAGAGAAAAGGCTTCTTGTAAACAGTTTAGGAAGAACGACTTTCCCGAGTGTTTACTAGAGAGAGCTAATCTAACTGAACATTAGCAATGATGAAGTAAGGTGTTTTTGGATCAGAAATAGTAATAAAATAAAAAATCAATGTTTTAGAACTATTCTACAAGCAAATAGGCATTAAAAATTGTTCGCCTTCGGTTTGGTTATTTTCCCGACTGGTCTGGCGTCTATACGACGCCTTGGCTCCACACAAATAGAGAGCAAAGGAACTTCAGGGCCTATTTATCCAGAGGACGGAGAGATGCATAGCAGGGCCCACAAACAGCTTATGTAGTCAACTCCTGCGTTCAGGCTGCAGTATTAGGTCCATTAGCGAGCTGGGCATGCGCAAGTATGCCTAACAAGCGAGGAAATTATTAAGATCATGGATATGTCCTTATTAACAGCAAGTTAGCAGAAAGTGGCTCGGAAGTGGCCAGGAAGTGAGCGCCCTTTAGGATCACATTTCCGGGTAGTTCGCGCGTAACGTGTTCGGTTAATTAGTATATGACTAAAGCATTTTTAGAGCCCCAAGGGGCGTTAAATGCCTGTTTCCTCTCCGTACACCTCCTAGAGAAGGATAGACGATCGGAACTATGCTGGAACTACTATTGTATGATCTATTTTCAATTAAGAAACTGTAATAATGTTTAACATCCTCCCCGTGATAATCACCATTAATATTTGAGAATTAAGCTAGTTATTAATGTTTCCCATAAGACGGTGAATAGGGAGTAGAATAGCCCTATTACGCTGGAACAGCAACATTGCAACCCCAACTTCTAACATACTCAGTAATTTGTTGCTAATATGTTGCTAATTTGTTACACTATTTTCAAATTTGTTGCTCCGGCCGTTTCTGAGAAAACGTGGCTGTGCTAGCGTAATATTACGCCAGCACAGCCACCCCCGTAACTTTTGATCTAATTGTCTGATGAAATTCAGATTGGTACCAGAATTTGTTGCTAATTTGTTGCTCTAGAATGACACCAACCACGAATTTGTCGCTCCAGCCGTTTCCGAGAAAACGTGGCTGTGCTACCGTAATATTACGCCAGCACAGCCACCCCCGTAACTTTTGATCTAATTGTCTGACGAAATTTAGATTGGTACCAGAATTTGTTGCTAATTTGTTGCTCTAGAATGACACCAACCACGAATTTGTCGCTCCAGCCGTTTCCGAGAAAACGTGGCTGTGCTACCGTAATATTACGCCAGCACAGCCACCCTTGTAACTTTTGATCTAATTGTCTGACGAAATTCAGATTGGTACGAGAATTTGTTGCTAATTTGTTGCTCTAGAATGACACCAATCACGAATTTGTCGCTCCAGCCGTTTCCGAGAAAACGTGGCTGTGCTAGCGTAATATTACGCCAGCACAGCCACCCCCGTAACTTTTGATCTAATTGTCTGACGAAATTCAGATTGGTACGAGAATTTGTTGCTAATTTGTTGCTCTAGAATGACACCAATCACGAATTTGTCGCTCCAGCCGTTTCCGAGAAAACGTGGCTGTGCTAGCGTAATATTACGCCAGCACAGCCACCCCTGTAACTTTTGATCTAATTGTCTGACGAAATTCAGATTGATACGAGAATTTGTTGCTAATTTGTTGCTCTAGAATGACACCAATCACGAATTTGTCGCTCCAGCCGTTTCCGAGAAAACGTGGCTGTGCTAGCGTAATATTACGCCAGCACAGCCACCCCCGTAACTTTTGATCTAATTGTCTGACGAAATTCAGATTGGTACGAGAATTTGTTGCTAATTTGTTGCTCTAGAATGACACCAATCACGAATTTGTCGCTCCAGCCGTTTCCGAGAAAACGTGGCTGTGCTACCGTAATATTACGCCAGCACAGCCACCCTTGTAACTTTTGATCTAAATGTCTGACGAAATTGAGATTGGTACGAGAATTTGTTGCTAATTTGTTGCTCTAGAATGACACCAATCACGAATTTGTCGCTCCAGCCGTTTCCGAGAAAACGTGGCTGTGCTAGCGTAATATTACGCCAGCACAGCCACCCCCGTAACTTTTGATCTAACTGTCTGACGAAATTCAGATTGGTACCAGAATTTGTTGCTAATTTGTTGCTCTAGAATGACACCAGTCACGAATTTGTCGCTCCAGCCGTTTCCGAGAAAACGTGGCTGTGCTAGCGTAATATTACGCCAGCACAGCCACCCCCGTAACTTTTGATCTAATTGTCTGACGAAATTCAGATTGGTACCAGAATTTGTTGCTAATTTGTTGCTCTAGAGTGACACCAATCACGAATTTGTCGCTCCAGCCGTTTCCGAGAAAACGTGGCTGTGCTAGCGTAATATTACGCCAGCACAAATTCGTGATTGGTGGTTAATGAACATAAACTTTTAAATAAGAAGATAGATTTTTGTACCAATTGTTATCAAAATCGAACCATTTTCTTCTTAATAATTCAAACCTCCCTAATAGTACTTAAACGTTTGAATATAAAAATAAAAAACCTTTCTTAGCGAGTGTTTACACTCTAAACGGATGGCCCGTGCAAAATTTCAAATTTTTGTGTCAAGGGCGGAAACTCTTTGAGGGAAAAATTCACATTTTATTTCTCAGTTTTAGTAATTCAAGGTCTGCCATGATAGTTGAAATTAACCTCAATTAAAAATAATACTTTTTATTTTATTTTATTTTTTTTTATTTATTTATTTAGGGCTTCAAAATATATCATTCAGCCTAGGTCCATCTTGGTTGTTTTCTTGTCTTCACCTGTAATCAATAAGATACGGAGAAATAAACTGGAAACAAATATTTATTATTAAACTATCTACTAAAATATTAATTTAGCTACACATTGTCACCACCAGCTCAACTAAACGATATGTTTGATTGTTATTCTTGTAATTTTGGCTCTTCCCTTGAACCGCATTATAACTCCTACGAGAATGAAAGACATTAATGACCAAATATATTTTTGTTTTCCGCTCTATGGATGGAGAACACTAAAATAATAGGTGCTTATCATAGCAAATATAGAATTATCTATGTAATTTTTTTTTTTTTTTTTTTTTTTTTTTTTTTTGGACTGTGTAAGTCTGGCATTTGACTGCTGCATATTAAGCAATCATGGGACCACTTCTAAGGTAGCTTGTGTTGTTAGTACTTCTTGCTAACATAAACATAAAAATAATACAATGAAATAGATACAGTATAGTAACAGCTGTTCTTTATCGTCCTAGCAACGCTTGCTGCCTAGGCTTGCATGTTCTAAACATCTAAGACTTTAAACCCCTCTAAAAATACTTAAAAATTCAAATATCAAAAAATCCTTTCTTAGCGAGCGCCTACGTTCTATTGGGAGTGTCCATGCAAAATTTCAAAATTTTCTGTCGTTTGGTTTGGGCTAGGGGATGATAGGTCAGTAAGTGAGTGAGTGAGTGAGTGGTATTTGACAAATATATAGTAGATTTTTCAAAAATACCTATCTCTTTCCTCATCCTCCGAATCAATAGACTCATCTTCTCCATCATTTTCACACATTTACTTAAAACGCCTCTTCATTATTTCTTGATTCTCTTCATATAAAATGTCAAACGGCGGTCGAAAGAAGACATTATATTTTAAATTTTTGTTACGTAAGTAGGGTGTTGTGAACACCCTAAGCCCGTAAAAGGCCCAGAAAATAAACAAATAATGTTTTTTTTTATGCGAATGCAACCTCAATGTGAACAGAACTACTATTTATGAAGGTACCAAAGCGATGAAATGGATTGTAAATTTTTAAATTCAAAATATAGTGCTAATTAAGTCATGGGGTGATGAAAACTCCCCACATCTCTACTTAAACGTTAATATTATGTTTTGGTATTTTGAGAAAAATTAAAACACCGACGCAATGGCATACCGGAGAACGGGAGATTATAAGAATCAGCCTTCACAGGAATCTGACAGTACCTAGTAGCTACAGGAAATTCACCGCTTCCTCCCTCATTCTTAACTCTCTTAACTTGTCCACGTGATGTTATGTTTACATACCTGGTAACAACAACTCTAGCAGGCTCTCTTTATAAAATACTCTTTTTAGCACGGTTACTCCCTATCTCCATAGGGAGAACCCGCTTATGAGGTTGACCTCATGACTCAATCCGGAAGTGCCGACTAGAAACTTTCACGTTTCAGACCTTATAGATCCCGAAAATATAGGTGGCTAAAATTTGTATATATATATATATATATATATATATATATATATATATACATACATATATATATATATATATATATATATATATATATATATGTATATATATATATATATATATATATATATATATATGTATGTATATATATATATATATATATATATATATATATATATATATGCTTGTCTGTTCGCGCTCCTGACGGCTCAAAAATGGTCCGATTTTGATGAAATTTGGCACAAAAATCTGTCTTCTAATTTGAAAGGTCAAGTTCGTTAACCAGCAGAATCCGCCCACTTGAAGATAGTGTTTGGGGCGAAATTCGCGCAAAAAAAATCGTAACGCTTACGTTTTTGAGTTTACATGCTTGCAGGTACTTGTTTTATAGGTTTGTTAACATAAGAGAACGAATGAACCCATTTTTAATGCGATATCTGTAACCGTTTCTGAGAAAAGTGGAATCAATGTTTTTGTAGGTCATTATTTTTTTGTGAGTACTTAGAATCGCGGGATTCAATTGAAATATTTTCTACATCTTGGAAATTAATGCCAACTAAGATGAAGAATATCTCGATACCGGTTGGGAAATCGTGGTAAGTGGAAAGTGACCATTCGAATGCTTACTAAATTCTCTACAAAAAATGTTCTGAAGCAATATTCGATGGGACAACGTCAATGAGAGATATAAGCGCTTAAAAGTTAAAAAGTGTTTGTTTTGTTGTTTTGAAATGGTTTTTCTCTTTCTTTATCTCACTTTTTAATTGGTTGTTTCTAGTTTTAAATTGCATTTATCAGTAAAATTGGTATTGAAGTAAAATAAGCTAACAAACGGTGAAAGGTATTGGTAATAAGTTTGGAGTGGCTGTGGTAATCATGATGGCAGTGGCTGTCAGTTTCCTGTGATTTGTGATGCTAATCTATTCCATTTCTTCAAGATGTACGTAACCGCGCTAAGATGACGCAGTTCCTGTGAGTCGGACTGGGAGTTGTCCCGCCGGGACGAAGTCATCCTATCCAGGCTTCGTATTGGACACACCTTACTTACCCACTCCTACCTACTAGACAGAAAGGACAGACCAACTTGTAGATATTGTAACGAGACTCTGACCGTTAACCATATACTTACCAACTGCAGACAGCGCAATAACCTGACCATACCTTACTTACCCATTCCTTCTGACTGGACAGAAAGAACAGACCAACTTGTAGATATTGTAACGAGACTCTGACCGTTAAACATATACTTACCAACTGCAGACAACGCAATAACCTGACCATACCTTACGACTTACACGAAATACTGACAGAAGGTAGCCCACACATCAATGCATTACTCAAACATTTAAAAAACTCTTTATTATACACAAAAATTTAATTTACTAAATTTTGTCTCTTTTGATTATTTTTTTTTTTTTTGTTTGTTTGTTTTTTTCTTCTTTCTTTTTCAAGTTTATTTCTTCATATGTTCTTATATACATATATATCACATTTGAAGTTGACGACTGACATTTAAAGAGTTTTTCGCCTCTGTTGCAGAACTCTATAAATTAAATAAATAAAAAAAAGAAATAAAGGCCCATAAATGTTGTTAAAGGCTAATGTAGATTAAATGCCCACAATTATCTCATTCAAACCGTAGTATCAATTCAAACAGTAATAATATAAACTTCTGGTTAGAGACAACGTTTCGAAAATCACTACTCTTCGAAAATAAATCCTCCAGACTGCCGAATCACACAAAAGTTTTTTATTTCATCAAATTTCCAAAGGAATACTCAAAACGGAGATTATCTCTCAATGTCATAATGTAATTGAAATTCTAGAATAAAAAAAAACAGCAAATAAATAAGAGTAATTTGTGTTTTTTTTGTGATATCATCAAAATTAAATGAAAATTATTCTTGATATTAATTCTTGCATAAAAGTTAATTACAGAACAAATAGATCGAAAATTATGAACGTTTTTACAAAAGGCTTCCTTGCAAAACACACTGACGACACCTAGTCACACAGGTGATATGATGATGTGCCAACTAGAAAATTTGCGTTTCAGATCCCCTAGAGACCGAAAATAATGGTGGTTCAAATTTATATATATATATATATATATATATATATATATATATATATATATATATATATATATATATATATATACAGGGTGTTCAAAACTCGATTGACACCCCCCTTTTTTCCACAATTTTTGATATTTAAAAGTGAAACTTGGTGGGTCTTACCGTGGTCGAATGTACATTCATTGGACCCAATGCACGACCCCTCAACTTTTATTATTTAGGAAATTCCTCGCTGCGCCCCAGAAAAATAAATAAATCGTCCAACACAAAAATAATTGCTACGAAATTCGAATCATTAGGTCAGTTCTATTGCTTAAAATTTATTATTTTAATGCCTTTATAAAGTAATTGAATTTGATTTTTAGGTGGAGCAAAAAGTTTAGAAAACGTTTATTAAGTTTTACGGAAGCGTAGACCACGTTGATCATAAACTTTTCTGAAAACTTCAAAAACAAAAGTGTGTTTTGCTCCATTCCTATTTACGTTTTAGGCATTTAAAGGTACTTTTTGGAAAGAAAATTTAATCCTCTACAACGATTATACCAATTACTTTTTCCATTACGGACATACTTTCTGCGTTATTAACAGAAAAGTGACAAAAAAACAAGGGTTTTAACGGTTTTTGGCAATTTGTTACTCATTGGTGCGCTTTAGCGAAAAAATGACCGATATAAAATCGACCTAAAATTCAATTCTCTACAATAATCCGTCATAAAAATAACCCCCTTCCATTGAAGATTCCAGAGTTAGGGTTGCTGGAGAAGACCTGGAGAAAGTTGAGGGGTCGTGCATTGGGTCCAATGAATGTACATTCGACCACGTGAATACCCACCAAGTTTCGCTTTTAAATATCAAAAATTGTGGAAAAAAGGGGGGTGTCAATCGAGTTTTGAACACCCTGTATATATATATATATATATATATATATATATATATATATATACAGGGTTCCCGTAAATGTCTAGTCAAATTGTGAGGGGTGATAGAGGACCCTTGGGGGAACAAAAAATGTTCTATAACGATTTCCCGAATTCTCACCTATAAGGGAGAAATCGTCGTTTTATTGTTTTTTCGAGACAAACGTGGTTTTTGGAAAAATAATCGTTGTAGCTCCGTCCCAGGTGGTTCTACTAGAAAGGGAGTGAAACCAATCGAAAGCTGAGTAAATTTACTATAAGACTAGTTGGGAGTAAACGTAAAAATGATTGAATGTAAGTATGTATATCTTACCAAAAGAAAGATATTCTAAATTCTAAAACTGTAAATAAATAAAATACACATTTATTTTGAATTTATTAATTCAGGTAACTAATACTGGGTACAGGAAGCGGCCATTAAGGAACCCCAACTATACATTAACCTCAAAATTATTATTTTTACCTAGCATTTGAAAACATTTGTACTGGACTATGTACATCTTATTTATGAGGGATAGAATTTTTAATTACCACAACAAAAACGTATGGGCTCACGAGAATCCCTGTGAGTTTCATAAGCGTAGCAATCAGTATCAATTCAAGGTAAAGCATTTGTTTTCTAAATATAAATACCTGTATAAGTGTGTTCAAATGCGTGCGTGATCTAGGTAAAAATAATAATTTTTGAGGTTAATGTATAGTTGGGATCCTTAATGGCCGCCTCCTGGACCCAGTATTAGGTACCAGAATTAATAAAATCAAAATAAATTTGTATTTTATTTACTGTTTCAGGCATTTTTTTTATGTTCGTGGAAGTAATTTTCTTTTCACAGATCCATGTTTTTTTTTAAAACTTTTGTTTTAAAACCGTTCAAATACTTCAATACAGGGTTGTGATACATGAATGGAAAGATAATTAAATGGGGAAGTTTTTCTGAAACCCGGAAATCGCTAATTCTGCCCATTGAGGAGTAACGCTGGAAAGAAATATCAAGAAAATGTCAGGAAATTTAGAATAGCTTTCTTTTGGTAAGATATACATACTTACATTCAATCATTTATACGTTTACTTCCAACTAGTCTTATAGTAACTTTACTCAGCTTTCGATTGGTTTCACTCCCTTTCTAGTAGAACCACCTGGGACGGAGCTACAACGATTATTTTCCCAAAAACCACGTTTGTCTCGATAAAACAATAAAACGACGATTTCTCCCTTATAGGTGAGAATTCGGGAAATCGTTATAGAACATTTTTTGTTCCTCTAAGGGTCCTCTATCACCCCTCACAATTTGACTAGACATTTACGGGACACCCTATATATATATATATATATATTTTAACGGGGGTCATTTTCGGAGTCTATTAGGTAAGATCGATAAAGATTTAAAAATATTTTTAAGTATTAGGAATGATATCGAAGTTGGTATCATGGGCGTATAGGAATAGAAAATCATTTCGGGAGGGGCGGGTAACATTTGGGGGGGGGGGGGGTAAGGCCTTTTCCAGGGTATGGAATACTAACAATTTAGAACTTGGAATAGTTTTAACCAACTAAAACGTTATAACACCAAGGTTCAAGTATTTTGTATAAACCAAGTGGTCTCTGTTAATTTATTTTTGAGGGTTTATGCCACATTATTACCAACTCAAAATTTCGTGGGAGGGGCGTCTGCAGACCTCTCAGGCCCCCCTTCCTATGCCCATGGATGTTACTAGGAAGGATATAAGAGGTGGAATTAGGAAGGGATTTAGAAGGAGGCATTAGGAAGGTTATCAGAGGTGGTATTAGGAAGGATATAAAAGGTAGTATAAGGGAAGAATAAATAATAAATAACTATGACATTGTTTAGTAATTTCATAAATAATGTATTTTACTGATTTAAGGATAAAGTTTTATTCTATTATCACAAAATATTTTGGATAAGGATTATTAATTTGTTTTTTTAAATTTTACGTTCAAACAACAGTAATTCATTTAGCAAAAACAAAATATTTTAAAACTAATTTTTAATGTAATTTTTTTTTTTTTTTTAAGTTCTATTCTTAACATTATTTTTTAATACAATGCAATAGCACTAACACAATATATAAATACTCAAAATAATTTAAAATCATGTAATCTAATATTATATGTATATGTACATATGTATTTAAGTAAATAATAAAAACAAGCTTATATTAAGCATAATTTAATGTTAGTATGTAAACATATAGGCAATAAGGTAATATAATGCGATGTAATAATATATACATAAAAAAGAAGGTAATATAATGCAATGTAATAATATATACATAAAGAATAAGGTAATATAATGCAATGTAATAATATATACATAATATACATATATAGGCAATAAGCTCATATAATGTTCTATAATAACTATATAAAATATAAGGTGTACTTCGGCATAATGCAGAACACCAACAAATAAATAAACTAAAGAAATAAATAAATAATAAATAAAGAAACAACAAAATACCTAAATCGATCCGCTGCTTCTCTCATAGTCTTCTTCTTGGTTTTGACATCGTCAATCACATTTTTCAAAGCCTCTTTGGAATAAATACTGTTTTCCTTTAAGCCAAGAGGACGCGGGTATAATTGATGCATGTCCGAACTCACCCCACGGGGCAGGGAAAATTTCGGGGGGGGGGCTGAGACCATTTCCAGGGTATGGAATACTAAAAATTTAGAGATTGGAATAGTTTTAGGCAACTAAAACGCTATTTTTATTTATTTATTTTTTTTTTGTGCATCTACGGTGAGTGGTCATTTGCACCTTAAAACGTTATTACACGTAAAATAAAATATGTATTATGAACTAAGTGATCTTATTTAATATATTTTTAAGGGTTTAATGACAAGTTTTTATCAAGGACCGAAATCAAAATTAAATGTTTCCTAAAAATGATTTAATTAAAAAAATGAAAATTACTTCATAATTTATATTTTTAAAATTAATTATTAACTGTTATGAAATAATTTTTATTTTTAAGTTCTTAAAATAAAAATTATTGGAAAATTGTTTTAAAAAAATAATGAAATATATCAATTACGATGGAATTTTTATTTTTAATTCACAATAATAAAAATTAAAGGTAAAGTGAAACTCATTTATTAAATATCTCTTATCCTCGGAATAAATCAATAAATACTTGATTTGAAACCTTTTGATTAATATAAGTTATTTGCTTATGTCAGTGAATCAAAGTTCCTCTAAATCCAATTGATTTGTATGAGTATATATTGTATATTATAGACTTCGTTTTTGTGCATTACTTTCTATTTATTATAGCATTAATTTTTTTTTTATTATTTAAAATAATGTTTAAAGTTAAAGTAAAAAAAAAAAAAGGTTATTAAAAATTGTTATAAAAAAATGTCGAAATAACATTATTCAAATAATTTTTATTTTTAAGGTTTTGAAATAAAAATTATTAAACATTTTTTTTTAAATAGTAAAATATAATATATTTTATATCTAATTGATATTATCAATTACGATGGAATTTCTATTTTTATTTCCTAATAATAAAAATTAAAGGTTAAGTGAAACTCATTTGAAATAAAAATAGTTATTTTCGGTCTCTGGTTATTACCATGAAATCAAAATTCCGGGAGGGGCTGCAGCCCCTAAGCCCCCCCCCTTATATACGCCCATATAAACAATATGAAAAATTAGGGTTTAATTACATACACAGACGTTTCATCATCTACGAAAATCATGGGAATTACAACTCACCTTAAAATATTCGTTACTCACTTCAAAGTGTTCTCAGGGCGATTTCGGCTTAAATATATAGGAAAAATGGAATATCGGTCGTATTTGTCGAACCAATTATGACCTTAATGAAAAAACTTGCTCAAGGTCACGTGATTTCCTGCGCTATGCGTCCGAACTCGTGGCGTAATATTATGCTTGCACAGCCACGTTTTCTCGGAAACGGCTGGAGCGACAAATTCGTGATTAGTGTCATTCTAGAGCAACAAAGTAGCCACAAATTCTCGTACCAATCTGAATTTCGTCAGACAATTAGATCAAAAGTTACGGGGGTGGCTGTGCTGGCGTAATATTACGCTAGCACAGCCACGTTTTCTCGGTAACGGCTGGAGCGACAAATTCGTGATTGGTGTCATTCTAGAGCAACAAATTAGCAACAAATTCTCGTACCAATCTGAATTTCGTCAGACAATTAGATCAAAAGTTACGGGGGTGGCTGTGCTGGCGTAATATTACGCTAGCACAGCCACGTTTTCTCGGTAACGGCTGGAGCGACAAATTCGTGATTGGTGTCATTCTAGAGCAACAAATTAGCAACAAATTCTCGTACCAATCTGAATTTCGTCAGACAATTAGATCAAAAGTTACAGGGGTGGCTGTGCTGGCGTAATATTACGGTAGCACAGCCACGTTTTCTCGGAAACGGCTGGAGCGACAAATTCGTGATTGGTGTCATTCTAAAGCAACAAATTAGCAACAAATTCTCGTACCAATCTGAATTTCGTCAGACAATTAGATCAAAAGTTACGGGGGTGGCTGTGCTGGCGTAATATTACGCTAGCACAGCCACGTTTTCTCGGTAACGGCTGGAGCGACAAATTCGTGATTGGTGTCATTCTAGAGCAACAAATTAGCAACAAATTCTCGTACCAATCTGAATTTCGTCAGACAATTAGATCAAAAGTTACAGGGGTGGCTGTGCTGGCGTAATATTACGGTAGCACAGCCACGTTTTCTCGGAAACGGCTGGAGCGACAAATTCGTGATTGGTGTCATTCTAGAGCAACAAATTAGCAACAAATTCTCGTACCAATCTGAATTTCGTCAGACAATTAGATCAAAAGTTACGGGGGTGGCTGTGCTGGCGTAATATTACGCTAGCACAGCCACGTTTTCTCGGTAACGGCTGGAGCGACAAATTCGTGATTGGTGTCATTCTAGAGCAACAAATTAGCAACAAATTCTCGTACCAATCTGAATTTCGTCAGACAATTAGATCAAAAGTTACGGGGGTGGCTGTGCTGGCGTAATATTACGCTAGCACAGCCACGTTTTCTCGGTAACGGCTGGAGCGACAAATTCGTGATTGGTGTCATTCTAGAGCAACAAATTAGCAACAAATTCTCGTACCAATCTGAATTTCGTCAGACAATTAGATCAAAAGTTACAGGGGTGGCTGTGCTGGCGTAATATTACGGTAGCACAGCCACGTTTTCTCGGAAACGGCTGGAGCGACAAATTCGTGATTGGTGTCATTCTAGAGCAACAAATTAGCAACAAATTCTCGTACCAATCTGAATTTCGTCAGACAATTAGATCAAAAGTTACAGGGGTGGCTGTGCTGGCGTAATATTACGGTAGCACAGCCACGTTTTCTCGGAAACGGCTGGAGCGACAAATTCGTGATTGGTGTCATTCTAGAGCAACAAATTAGCAACAAATTCTCGTACCAATCTGAATTTCGTCAGACAATTAGATCAAAAGTTACGGGGGTGGCTGTGCTGGCGTAATATTACGCTAGCACAGCCACGTTTTCTCGGAAACGGCTGGAGCGACAAATTCGTGATTGGTGTCATTCTAGAGCAACAAATTAGCAACAAATTCTCGTATCAATCTGAATTTCGTCAGACAATTAGATCAAAAGTTACAGGGGTGGCTGTGCTGGCGTAATATTACGGTAGCACAGCCACGTTTTCTCGGAAACGGCTGGAGCGACAAATTTGAAAATAGTGTAACAAATTAGCAACAAATTAGCAACAAATTACTGAGTATGTTAGAAGTTGGGGTTGCAATGTTGCTGTTCCAGCGTAATAGGGCTGAGTAGAATTCCTTTTTAGATTTTATGGCCATAATCCCCAAGGTTTGAGGCAAGCACTAATGCATTTTCTGAAGGATTACCACGACAGACAGCATATTATCTGACTTCCTAGAAAGCATTTTTACTATATATTCTAAATGTTTTATTATAAAAAAAAAAAAAAAAAAAAAAAAAAAAAAAAAAAAAAAAAAAAAAAACTGCTCTACCTCAGAATATTTCTGTTCTAAAGTTTTTTCTTTATTCTTTTTTTTTTAAAGGAAGTCCATCAAGATTGAATGAACTTGTAATAATTAAATTCATGCCATTGGTTGCACCAATACAATTTCCTGCATATGACAGTTTTTTTTATTAAATCCATTGTTGAGATTTATAGGACGTCCTTGAGGAACTGAGTGTAAAAATAATTGTGAGCTTAATTAGTAGAATGAACGTCACTATTTTATTTATTTATTTTTGGAGCAATATATCACAAGCATACCTCAATAACTGTCGTCCAGTAATATATATACATATTTTTGAAGTATCGGTTGAATGATTTTTTGCAGAGGCTATTACACCGTTATGTCGGGGTGAGAATTATCACTTATATACGCATCAGAATGTTTAAAAATTATTGATAGCAAATCCAGAACACAAAATTAAAAATTAGATAAAATTCATAATTATATTATAGAAAAAGTATTAATAAAGAATGTTAGGCATATTAATGAATAAAATATCAATTAATATAGGGCGTCAAAATAAAAATAAAAAAACATATCTAAACTCAAAAGTTTACTTTATAAGCTTGCTTGGGCTCTAGGAGACGAGATAAAATGCAATTTATGCTGTTTTAGTGTACTTTAAGAATCTGAAGTTATGTTATCTAACAGTAAACTATGTTATCGTTGTTTAAACTGTAGTTGAATGCAAACGCCCTTGAAAATGTTAAAATGTTTTATAACGCGGCTGCAGTAGTTTTCCTTTGGAATGTCAGTCTACTAAAAAAATTCTCCTTTTTTTTACTAAAAAAAATCCTTTTTAGTTTCTATAGCTGAGGCTACACGTGCGCACTAATTCGATCGTTGGAGCGTTGACCATGACTAGCTTTGCGGGTTTCAACATAGCTAAAACGTGCATACGTTATGACAAAGAGAATGCAAAAAGAGTTTCAGCTTGTTAAACGATTAAAATCACTTGATTGAATTGTGGCTTGTTTGAAGTGCAATGAGCTTTCATATCGATTCTTACTCCTTTGAAGATAGAGAAACTGTCGTGGACGTAGTCTTGTCGACGCGATTTTGAAGAGTTGATTGAAAATGTCGACGAGAAACTGAGAACGTTGTTATTAATATGATTTTTGTGTTATATAGTAACGTTACATGCAGGGAGATAATTTTTTTTTTCATGTACATAATATCGCCCCTACCATGTCAAACTATCGAATACCTATGCAAAATCTCGTTTTTCAGATTCGAGACTTTGCTCTTGGATAATGAACGATAAGGCGTGTCGTAAATTGTCAAAACTCTAAAATCCCCCTTTAGAATTGCCTTTAATCCCTTGAATAAAGTATCGAATAAGATCTTTTTTTTAAATATATTTATCAATGAATATGTTTGTTTTGTAGTTTGCTCCGATTTGCAATTTCGATAGTTTGTCATGGTAGGGACGATATATACAGACGTGTTATTTTTTCAGTGGGTCATGGTCACCGCTGTAATTTATTGTACATACGTGTGTAGAAGTTTTTTATTGTTTATTTTGAGACCTTTAACATCACTGAAATCATTTAAATGTGGCGGATGGCCAATAAAAAAGAAAACAGAAATACTTCAGCTCCCAGTTCTGTCAGCTTCAAGTTCGTCTAACTATCTACACCTAATTATAAAACTATTTCTGGTCACACAGCACAAATTATGCACAGCCTATGGAGGCGAACCTTTCACCAAACCCAACTCAGTCAATACTAAAAGATCCAATATGGCGGGTAGGTATGTCAGCGGATTAATTATCGATTCTAAAATTCGATTATTTCTATTTCCAGAATTTGTATAGACCCTAACTAGTGGGTATTAGTTTTACAACTATTTTTAATGCAGTTAATATTCATATCCAGTTACGCTAAATGTGTATGTATGTATCCAATTATATATATATATATATATATATATATATATATATATATATATATATATATATATATATATATATGACAAAATTTTTGATGAATGATATAAAAGTAAAAATAGCTTTACTACTTGGTAGAAAATCACTTTATCTATAAAAAAAAAAAGTCACATTCATTTACCGACAGATTTTTCACACTTGGGACTGCTTCCTTGGCACGGAAAGTAAGATGTTTTATTGAAGAATGAGTTTAACAATTTAATTTTCTAATTAACAGTTTCTGCGGATAATGGTTGTTTGCATGTAGATCACTAACCTGAAACTTTATTTGAATTTATTATAAATGTGCTTTATTGTTAGTTATAAAGGTTTTTTTTATGGCTATTTATGTTCTGTATGCATGGGCGAATATAAGGGGGGGCTGCAGCTCCCCCCCCCGACATTTTGAGTTGATGGTAAAAACTTGCCGTAAAACCCTTAAAAATAAATTAAATAAGATCACTTAGTTCATAAAAAATATTTTATTTTACGTGTAATAGCGTTTTAGTTGCCTAAAACTATTCCAAGCTCTAAATGTTTAATATTCCATACCACGGAAATGGTCTCAGCCCCCCCCCCCCCGAAATTTTCCCAGCCCCTCCCGAAATTATTTTCTATATACGCCCATGTCTGTATGATTAACGTAAGGAACTATCATTGTGATCAAAATTTGATTATTTTATTCACGTAATAAAGACAGATTTGAAAATATGAGTAATCTGCTTGAAAGCTATTGGTTATTATGCAGACGTCTTCAAATGAGAGTTATAGTTGTGTGTAAGAGAATATTGTGTTCATGTACTTGCTGTTGTCTTTAAAAAAAAATTCATTGCACCTGTAATGTCTCTATTGCTTGTGCCAGAAGTTGGTTTTTAATGCCTGTCATGAGATATTCGTGTGTTAGTCTTGTTTCGCTAATTATGAGCCGTGCAAGTACATTTTCTCCTGGTCTGCTCTCACGGTAGCTGGATGCCCACTCCTGGATTGTATTTTTAATGGTACGTCGGTTAGTTCAGCCCAACTGTCTTGGCAGTAATTCATATTTTGGTATTATCCAATATAACATTATAAACGAAAATTGGCATCAATCTTCAATCGTTTAAAAGTAAATAAAGTTAGAGATCCATATATAACTCTTTGAAGAGTGGAAGCGAGATACCTTGGAAGTATTTTGTGTCTTCTCTAATGTTTACGTCCCCAAAACTGAGGCACATTGATTAAGTAAACAACCTGCGGATCGTAATTAAAATTGACAGCCGTTCGAGAGGCCCTTCATGCAGTCGTGTACAGATTCAATAATTCTGAATGAAAGAGTCCATTCATAACTATCTCAGCAACATCTTAGGCTGTGATTAATTCGATTTTACATGGGCAGGCATCTTCTGCTTATTGGTGTGGCTTGTAATAAGAGAAGAAACATCAATGTCAAAATATGATATTATGGGTGCCATAAATTAGACAGTTTATATCGACAAACCGGTTGTAAATTACTTAATCATCACAAATTCAACTCAGGAGAAATTGTACTTTTTTTGACTCCGAATTGACCTCACCCCCGATTGACACCCGATATTCCCGATAACACCCGTTATTCTCATGACAGGACATAAACCAATTTCTGGCATATACAATAGACAAATTACATTAATACTTCTTTATTACGGATTAGGCATAAAATAAATATACCACAAGACATAAATGAATTGTTGAAAGGCAGCAGCCAGTACATAGACACAATATTCTATTACTTACAGATCACAAAACTATGCAATAAAATTTGAAAAAATCTGCTGAATATGCAGAAATTTCCAACGCTCAATTTATAGGAATAAATAAATGGTGAAATTGATATATCATAAGGACCGCCTTAATGGAGCGAAATCGCCACACAATGCAAACACTTTTAAATAATAAAAAATAATCTTTATTTCTTAATATACCTTTATAAATTCGAATTAAGAATAGAAAGGGTATTTGTATTTATATTTTTTTAATCTAGTGGATAGATTGAAGATGCAGGGTATATATATATATATATAAACAAAAATAGCGTTTGTATTCATTCTAAGTTGAAAGAACTAGGATAAAAGCTTGTTTCAAAAGCTCTACGAACTTTCCACATAACCCAAAAGATTGAATCGATAAAGAAATGAAGAAAGTAGTCAACAATTCTGTCAACAATGCCGTCCGAATAATTTTATTATTTAATCGTCAGTTTTATCACTTAGTAATCTATTTATTATATAAATAATACATCTATAAATAAATTAGAAAATTATATTTAGATATTACGGGGTGAGTTGGTTTGTTTTGTGATGATAACGGTTGCCTCAGAGTGTTGCGCAGTGAGCCCTGGTTTATAGAGCCAGCGGATACCATTGGCATTGCGCCGGCTTGTCCTTGCTAGTCAGATTTTTATTGTGCAAGATATGGCATATTTTTCATGAACTAAATCTAAAGATTGCATCGTTTTCTCGTTTTGGGTACAAATATGTTCTCCGGTGGGCGGGGGAACAGGTAACAAACAGAATCATTTCGGCAGTTTGAGTTTGTTTTACTTCATTATTCATTGCTTGTCCCCTATTTGGAATTTCTTGTAACAATAAAATAAATTTATCAGTAAAAATGATACATATTATAACATGAGAAACAAATTTGGTCGTTTGTATAGAACTTTCCGAGCGGAAGTCGTAGAGGCTGGGTAGCTAAAATCCGCTACGGCTAGTTTTAGCGCGTTTCCTCCTTCCCTTCATGGATCCCCCCTTCATCCAGAACTAGAAAATGTCACGTTTCAGAATCCACAGAACACGAAATTAGGGTGTCTCAAATTTAATTATAAATAAATATAATATTATTTATTTATTTTATTTTTTTCATCATTTGATGATAAAACTATATCCTTTTCCCTAAACTCTTCTTAATTTTTCATGTAAAAACTGACGCCAATGATGTTGTGTTCGTGAATGTACAGTGTTATTTTCCATTGACCCAAATAAATATAAAAAAATACTCGAAAAATAACTTGAAAATCACATTAGAGAAAACCTTATAAGGCTCCGGATGTTTTTGATTTTTTCAAAGTTTAATGATGCCCTACCAAATTTAAAAGTTATTTTTATTTTTATACATATCTTATAATGATTTCGTGCCTTCCTAACCTGAAAATCAATTGCTTAAGGAGATTAACGTTTTGATTTTAAATTAACAAGGTAGGAACTTTAAACTTTTAAGGGAGTAAGTATTTCAAGATTTTAGTGGTGGTATAACTAAATAAATTTAATATAATAAAAATTACCGTACTTGTAACAAGTCTCTATGGTCGTTTTTAGGTCAAACGTACTCACATTTAATTAATTTACTGACGTTTCATTTTCTCCTGAACAGTAAATGTTTATTAGTACATTGTTTACTTGTCAAGAATCCTTGTTTATGCGGTGTTTTGCTTCACTGTCCAATAAACAATTAACAATTTATTTTGAGCTGTCGCAATCTAGGAAATGAGATCTGTTTAAAATGTTCAAGTGTAGTTTGACCTTTTGTATTATGATATGGATATTACGTTATTTTTTGTTTCAGCATTGATTAAGCATCATCGAGTGAGATGATAAAATACCGTGATTTTGAGGCAGATCTGCATTGTGTTGATCAGAAGTTTTCTGATTTTGCTCTTGAGGCACACTGTGGTAGTATGTGCAGGCCATATTATTTACTCCTTTGGATGCAATAAACGCTGGGTTAGCTTAGAGGCGGTATGGAACGCAATATCTATCCCCAAAAGATAGCATTTGGAGATACAATCTCCATTAAAAAGCGTGATCCTTATACCTCTGAGATAAGCTACCAATCGTCTTGAGCAATAGTATAAACAAAAAGTCTGACTCGCAGGATTTTTGAACCAAACTTCATCACAATCGGACCGCTTTTGGGGCAGCTACAGAGCGAACAGACATATTATGAGGTCTATTATTATTATATGAGGTCAACATCATAAACTAGTTTCCTCCTTATGGGGGGAAGGAGGAAAGGCGATGAAATCAGTAAATCTGTCAGAATGTGTGCTCATCTGCGTTTTGTACAAATAGAATGTAGATTTCAGGGAAGCTGTTCCGTTCTTCCTTTACGATAGACGCCCTTATGCAGAGGGTCGGTCAGAATAAAAGCAATACGAATCCTGTGAAAGCATTCCCACAGGATCCTAACCTTGGCCGAATAAGCAACCTCTCTCAACGCCATCATTAGCACAAATATGGAGCAAATGAAATTGGCGGTTATTCTTATCAATTTGACAAATCTTATATCATTAGCATCGTAGCTAGATTAAAGTATTAACCATATTAAACTCTTTAAAATCTTTATTTTTTTTTATTTACACTTCAGGTTTGGATTTGAACCCAACTTCATCCGTAATTCTCTCCGGCGTACTGTCAATCATGCTATTTAGTCCAGGGCGCATTTGTAAAAACGTAGCTTTATTTGAATGTTCAGAGAGGACACGCTATGTTTTCTGGAAATTTCTTTGGAACAAATTAAATAAACAATGTATACTTAAATCGACAAATTTCGGGAATATTTTATTTTAAAAATATCTCACGTGATATCCTTCTAACGTCATGATTATACATAGGATCCTCCTTTGGTAACTGTCATTGTGATTTTACATGGGAACTATTGTTCCTACGTATATTCATATTATACACAGGAGCTGTGATCATACACTATGATTTTAACCCGATTGGTTCTAACCGAAAATTATTAGGCTGTTTTGCTATATAATCATCACTATATTTAAAATTTCGAAACAGGTCTTCCAAACAATGGCCAAGTGATCTCCCATTGATTCAAGCTCGCCCTCATCGTCCCTGCCATGTCAAAGTACCGAATATGCAAATCAGAGCAAACAAGGGACCTAACAAATTCTATCCATTCACGAATATATTGAATAATATATTGAAAATGGTCTTATTCGATACTTTATTTAAGGCATTAAAAGTTATTGTACAAAGGGGTGAGAGTTGCGACAATTTACGACAACCCTTATCGTCCATAATCCAAGAGCTAAGTCCCGCATCAAAATACAATATTTTTCATATTCGATAGTTTGACATGGCAGGGATGATATGTATACATGTATATATATATATATATATATATATATATATATATATATATATATATTTATATATTTATACATAGAGAGAGAGACATTTATATGTACATTTACACATATAATACGTATTTATGTATGAAAACTATATGACCTTTAACGTGTTTCATTTTCGGCATCAAGTAATTAGGTTCGTTGAAGATTTGAAAAAATAAATTTCAATAGTGATACCTAAGGACCAACATTCATTTGTAAATTGCTAACAAAAACGAAAGAGAGCTTTTCTCCTTTAAAATGTTTCTAATGAGGCTATTAGCAGAAATAAACAGCATCTATTGACAGCTTACATGCATTACTCGCCCACATCCTCTGTTTCTACACTTGTGCCTACTTCTTAAAGAACTGTGTGCACCAAACAAACTCAAATAAAACGTCATTCTAATTTTTGTTGCTTAGTTATCTTATGTAGACTTATTTTACAGCTAAAAGTTATAAACTTGTTGAAAGAAACGAAACCAACGCATTTGTAGCCTGCGCGAGATAGTCCCATCGAAATATGCTTAATAAGGTTTTTGTATAACATTTATTTAACTTCTAGTATAGCATAGGTTAGGTTGGTGGTTTAAGGGCAGAAAACTGCTTGGTTATCTCCGCCCTAAGAGTATAAATTAATTGTGCGAGTTTAATGTTAGGATGTGTTTTCAGTACTGTGTGTTTGAGGCAGAGTTGTGTTACTAAAATTGCGTTTGTTAGAATCTTGCTTGGAAAATATTATTATTGCATAGATATAAGAACCAGATTCAGATGTCCTTAATGAGAAAGGAAAACACACATAGAAATGTATATATTCATTATAATATTTATTTATTTATTTTTTATTTATTTTTTTATTTTATTTTTTTTACTTTTACATGTTTGTAATTCATACTTTTTCTCTTCTTTTTCTTTTCTTTTCTTTTTTTCTTCTTCTTTTGTTTATTCTTTTTTTGGATATATATTTTTATTTATTTATTTTTATATCTCATTTATTTATTTATTTTTTTAATTTATATTAGTGATTACGCTATATTTGATTAGGACTATCAACTTTACTTCTAATATAGAATAGGTCAGTAATTTCTTTTTTTCTAGGTTCCTCAAAGAACAATTTATTTCTTCTTCCGTTGTAAATTTTTTTAAAATTGATTGCATTGGATGTGTATTCTTTAAAAATAATTTTGATTTTAATTATCAATTTTGTTATTTCGATATTTAATGGAAAAAATAAAATGCATTGCGAAGACCTCCAAATAAATAAATAATGATTGGAGAATTAGTCAGGAAGATAAGTAGTATTCAGTTGATAATGTACTCGGATTATATTTAGAGAAGAGATAAATTGTGATCTATCGCCATTACTAGAATAATAGATGGCGTCATAGGTATTCCTGAATCTCTTTGGATGATTCATCCTAATCGGCGAGAGAAGATTTGGCAAGATAAACAGCCAATAGTCATCGCATTATAGTCAAGGTCGAATTGTAAACTGAAAATATTTCCAACCCCGGAAGGTGAGTATATTGCCCGTGGTAAGTAAGCGCCATGACCTCTTCTTCAAGTTGTTGACCAATCTATGACTTAGGTGCCACATTTATTGTGGCACATGTATATGTGTGTGTGAGGGGAGGGTGGTTCTTGTGAGGAAATCTCTGGATCGACTTAATAACATGTTTTTGAAAGTCGAACAGTCACAGACTTCTGTTATCGGAGTTCGGGTTACGCCTGCATTAGCATTTGTTAGCCTTAAAGTTCGTTTTTAATTTCGTCTGATGTTACATAAACGTGTTTCCGATTCAAACATGGCCCTAGTCATTTATATAAGTATAATTATGAGCGATATCTGCACGAGGGATCTCACGAACCAAAATCGTGATTTTGCGACTTCCTTTCCCACTTAAAAGGAAAAGCCCGCCCACGGCTTTGCGTAAAATTGAGTTCGAGTTGGACAAAGAACCAAATAAATACAAAACTTTCACACATTTATCTTTGGTGCAACCGCTCATTCAATAATTTAAAAAATAAAATCAATACAATATCAAACTTTAAGATAATTTATTGCTCATATATATTTGTTTTGGGAGTAGGCAAACACACATTCCTAATGGGACAATTTTCCTTTTGTCACATTCCGAAGGAATGTAGCTATTAAAGGTTACACTCAAGAAAGAATATTTTATTCAAGGCTTCATCATGTTAAAAACTTCAATATATTAAAAATGAACTCCGTTGAAATTTCTGACTTTCTCTCTCCCCCTCCTTATATATGTATATATATATATATATATATATATATATATATATATATATATATATACACATATAAAACGAACTAGATAACGCAGTAGAATGTAGTGTAGTTGTTTGTAAACAAGTTATACTCATAGGACAACTAAAATATAGGCTGGAAAATGCAAACAGTTAGCGATACGAAACGCTTTAGACTTCATCGGCAGACAAGTAGAGTCATATTTAATAGTTCAAATATACAGACAGTAAATCTTGACTAAACAAGCTGACCGATAGAAAGCTACACGAACCAATCATTGAACAATTAAGACACGCACTACAACACACTTTAAATGTGTCAAAGCACAACGTCGATACAAATGCAAAGAACCGAATGTGAAAAAATGCATCTTTCATTGTCAATCTTTACTAATTTCTGCTGGACTGATGTACGGCAAATTCTTGAATCTTAGATCACTCTATTAAAGGGAAAGTATTCCACTATCAAAAGGTCAAATCTGCCGAACATTTGACTGTCCAAAAAAAAATGAATGAATGCTTTTCCACTCTGAAAAGTGGTGATTTTCACATTCGATACGTTGCATTTGTAGCGGCGACAAGACGAACTTGAAGGAAACGAGAGACCGACAGACTCGCAAAATCTCCTTCCAAATAATATGCCAGTGACATATAACAAAATATCTAGAACACGGATGAAAGCTCAATGATACACCACAAATAATAAAACACCTTATATTCAAATGTGAAGGAAGAAAATCAATTCAAATGAATGCAATAAATTGGCTAATTTGAGAAAAAAAACTGTTTGATAAACAACATTATCTTGAAGACTATTGATACTCGGAAAAATGTTTGAAATTAAAAAAAAAAAAGAAGAAAAGTAATTTATTAATTAGACAGTATTAGCTTTAAATGAGAATTTGACCAATTCTACTCTAACTTTGATATATTATGTAATAATGCCTGAAACATATATGTAAAAAAAAAAAAAAAAAATCTAGGAATGTGAATTATGATTCGTAAAGAAAATTATATTCCAAGAGCTTAAAAGATTAGAAAGTTTTGAGTCGCGTTCGACTGTTGCGGGAATGTGAACTTTCAGCTTAAATGTGTGTTCGTGAGCGTATGTTGACTTAAAAACCTCCACAATTTTTAACATTTCGCAATCGGATTTGACACATAATTTTTGAATAATAATAAAAAAAAAAAAAGGACGGGCTCGTTAATCAGCCAAATTGTTTTATTGGTAGAGAAACAGTCGCTCCATACTATATAATACATTTACAACCCACGTGGACGTAATTATTGTTTTTCCTCCACTAAATTCTCTACATGACATTTTGAACAAATGGAAAATATCAAAAGTCCTCACCCGTTGCCTGTGAGCCGGGGGGAAGGGGGGGTTTAGAAGGTCCCATTTTTCGGGTTTTCACTTATACCTCGGACACCCTGCGTCCTAGCGACACGACTATTATATAGCAAATGAAAGCTGATTAAATTTCCTACAAGTTCTAATCAATGAAGTTTTTCAAGATATCTTTAGTTTTCAAAATATCCGCTCTTGAAAGTCTGTCATTTTGGAAAAAAACAAACTTTTTTCTATCCTCGACCGGATATCTCTTCAACGATGCACCCAAAAAATAAATGTCGGTTATGGGGTTGTAGAGCATTCCATTCGCTTCAATAATATATATTACAATACTATTTTATGTATATTCTTTCAAACGTTATATACGCACTCACAAGGTCTTAACAAAACCATTGCCAATAGAATGGTCAAGATGTTATATAATTGAGTGTGAATAACTGGTCAGAGGCCCAAAATTATATATTTCGTACTATTTATACTTCCAGTACTACCTATATTTACATAATGGAGTATATTTTGGACAATACAATGACTGGAAATGGTGAGAAATTGAACGGTTCATTGGTCGACAGTTGTTGCAAGATATCACGATGAACACTAAAACTGTTTTCACAGTTGAAGGAAAATACATAAAATAGTAAAGTTATATATATTATTGGAGCGAATGGAATGCTCTACAACCCCATAACCGACATTTATTTTTTGGGTGCATCATTGAAGAGATATCCGGTCGAGAATAGA